>ML274324.1:8987-120852 GCA_005239495.1 Nicotiana undulata | reverse complement strand
CCCCCCCCCCCCCCCCCCCTTTGTGATTATTTACTCTAACCAACTTCCCTTTACTAAATTGTGACAACAGATGAACATGCATGCAAGGTTCTTTACATTCATCTTCAAGAACCCATTTAGGGGAGTTCTACTATTAACCAAAAATCTGTAAATTTAAGGGAAATGGGGTGGGGACTTACTCGTTAGAATGAAGAAGAAGATAACTCGAAATTCCCAAGCATGAGTGATTTTGGAAAAAATCAAATTGACGAAGAAGGATCTTTCTCTCTCAAGAACCCTCTCTCCCCTCTCTCTATTTTGTTCAGAAATTCCTTAAAAATGAGGGGGGGGGGGTGTTTTATTAAACCGGGGTTCGATTTTTAAATTTAGAAAATAGGAGCCCCGACACAGAAATGCGGTCAGGAATGCGATCGCATTCCTGCTATGCGGTCCGCATTTCTGTCGCATAGTTGGCCCTCAAATGGGCCAAAATTGGTAAACAATATGCCTAGGTATGCGACCACTATGCGGTCTGCACACCTGTTATGCGATCTCATAGTGTGTCGCATAACCTCCTTCGCAAAAACCATGCGGCAAGAATGCGACAACTATGCAGTCCGCATACCCAAATTGCGATCACATTCTGGGCAGCATAGTTGTCCTCAATTTCGACAGTAGCCTGTCCAGGTATGCGACCATTATGCGGTCCACATACACGGTATGCGATCGCATAGTGCGTCGCATAACAACACAATTCTGGAAAATTTTATTTTTCAAGTTTCGGGGTACTTTTTACTCAAAATAGGTCCGTTTTAAGAGTTTCTACAGTTATAACAACACAGGGACCTATTCAGGCATTATTCTAAAAATAGAATTTTTACGGGTCTTTACATACACGTCCCAAGAATTCAGAACAAGTTCGCCGATGCCTTGGCCTTTTAGTCATCTATGATACATCATCTAGATAAGAATTTCGTCGACCCTAATCCAGTGAAGATCCTTAGCCAGCTGGCATACAGTGCCCATGTTGAAGAGGAAACAGACGGAAAGTTGTGGTTTCATGATATCAAAGAGTATTTGTCAAAGGGAAAGTGAAAAGACCCGTAACATTTCTTGAATAAGAACGATGTTCGAATAGATCCCCCCTAATTATATGACTGTAGAAATTCTTAAGTCGGACCTTTTTGGAAGAAAAAGTACCCCAGGACTTAGAGGATAGCATTTTTCAGGTTTCTGCGGATCTGCGGTCCAATATGCGATCGCATATCACGTCTGCGGACCGCATAGTGGTCGCATAGTTGGACAATTTGTTGTCTATTCCGAGGACAGCTATGCGGCCCATAATGCAATCACATTTCATGAATGCGGGCCGCATATTTGCATCTGATTTTTGCGGAGGGAGTTATGCGATGCATAATGCGATCGCATTACAGATATACAGACCGCATAGTTTCCGCATACCTAGGTAGATTCCTTTTCTTTTTGGCCCAGGCGAAGGCCAATAATGCGGTAGGTCTACAGACTGCTTAACCGGAATGCGATCGCATTCTGGACCGCAAACCTGCATCGGGGCTTCCAATTTTCTAATTTTAAAACCTGACCCCCAGCCTAAAATAACACCCATTCCCCTTAACTTTAACCACCTTCTAATAAAATAGAGAGAAGTGAGAGTGCGTTCTAGTGAGAGAGAGTCCCATCTTCACCAATTTGATCCTCCATCACTACTCAGGCCTGGGATTAATCAAGTAGAACACCATTTTCTTCACCACAACAGGTAAGCTTCCACCCCAATAACCTTAATTCTTAGATTCTCGTTATAATGAAACACACGTAAGTTAGTTCTTGAAGATGGGAGTCAAGAGTCTTGCATACATGTAATCAAATTACCCTAATCTAGCAAAGGGAAGTAGGTTAGAGTAATCTTTCACTAAAAAGGGGTTATTTAATCTAAAGGCACACCTAGTGTTTGATAAAATGTTCAAGTGAGTTTAAGACATGCTCATAATTCCTAATTCTAAATTCAATTGTGCCACATTGTGAATTAGATTAAAGGTGCTAGAAGGTCCGTTGAATTGTGATAGAAATTAAGGAAAAATCCCAACTCGAGGTATGTATGACTAACTCTAATCTTCGTAGGATAAACCCATTTGTGCTCACTTTCCGGGTATGATTCTCTTGTTTGATCCTCTATGGAATTTATGTGCCTTATGTGCCAAATTGGGAAAATTCTTGGTTTTATGCCATTCCATGTTATTACCATATCGTTGTGTTATTTGAGTGTATGAATTGTGATCATTATGTTCCCTTTTTTTTTACTATGTGTGCGATCCTCTTATGTGATGGGCGTGGTAGACGTGAAAGATTGGAATGACATGAAATATGAATCAAAGAATTGTAATGAGATGAAATATTAATCAAGAGATTGAATTGATATGAAACATGAACCAAAGGATTGTAATCATATGAAATATGAGACGAAGAATGGAATAATGTGTGATGTGAATCAAAAGATGGAAAATAATAAAAGTGACCTAAAAGATCCATGAATCGATGGGGAATGTACAAGGGTGAGATGGCTTATCCGATCGGGTCAGGATCGGACTCCATGCCGTACACATGGAAACATGAAATTGTGATATGATGTTGATTTTAGCGTCACTGTTTCAGTTGAGATGGCCTAGCCAGTCAGGCAGGGACCGGACTCCGTGTGAACATGCCACGGTGGAGATATGTGATGTGATGATTGTTCAGGCCTCACCTACGATGGCTTAGCCGATCGGACAGAGACCGGACTCCGTGTGACAACGACATAGTGGTTCAGTAATAATAATAACCAGAGGAACTTAAAATAACATTAGCCAAAAGATGGCAAAACCGGATGAGAAACATGGTGACTCTTGATTGTGTGGATTGTTATGTGAAGTCTCTGTTTGCATTACTGCTTGTTTGTTGCTTATCCTATCTAGAGTAGAGTTTGTTCATACATACTAGTACTATTCAATGGTACTAACATCCCTTTTGTTGGGGGCGCTACATTTTATATGGATGTAGGTGGTTCCGTAGCAGGTAGCGCCGATCGCCGATCGCCGATAGTGGTGCTTTTCCTCCTCCCTTCCAGCAGTTTTGGTGAGCCCCACTTCCTTCTGGGGCTGTATGTTGATACATATATTGCTTCCCCTTTTGTACATGTTTCGTTTTGAGGTATAGTTGGGGCCTTGTCGCTGGCATGTCTATGTATATTTCTCCAAACTCGTAGAGGCTCCGTAGACACTTTGTGGGTTGTATATATATATATATTTTGGGTAGTGTTGGACTTACTCGTAACCGTGATTCTGTACCTTGAACATTGTAACTCTTATGTATGTTTTGGAAGACCTAATGCTGATAACGGTAAAAGAGGAAAATAGGCTTAATGTTATGAAATTATGCTTTTGATTTGTCTCTTGCTAACTCTTGTAATTAATGTCTGCTATAAACACGGGGGTGAAACGAGTCGGGTAGGAAAGGTTAAACAGGATTGCTTGACTGGGTTCACTGGGTTAGGCACCGGTCCCGTCCCTCGGTTTTAGAGCGTGACAAACTTGATATCAGATCCTAAGGTTTTAAAAGTGTCCTAGGATGTCTCAGAGCAGTGTATAGTAGATCCCTTCTTATCGGTGTGTTGTCGACCACATCTATAATTAGGGGGCTGCATGGACATTTAGGAATACTACTCTTCATTGTTATCCTATATCGTGCGTTGTAGTGAAAGGTGAGGTTGGTTCTGTCTAACTCGTGCATTGTTTCAACTTTCAGTAAATGGCACCTAGGAAGAACGCTCTGCTCGGCCTAGAGGCCGATGCCACACCAAGTAAAGCCATAAATTCTCAATCTGATGGTGCGGGTGAGGACAATTCCCCGACTATGAGTCTTCCTAACTCTTCCATTCCAGGCCAAACTATTCCAATTCCTGCTCCAGAGGAGGGTGCTACGATCCCTCCCGTTGATGTTCCTGATCCTACCCTAGCCCCAGCTTCCGGTCCCGGTATTTCTGATGGGGACCTCAGGGGAGCTATTAAGATGTTGACGCAGCTGGTGGCCTCTCAGGCCCAGAGATCAAATATTTCCCCCGCCTCCTCTAGTGAGCAAGGGGATTCTTCAGGTTCCAAGGTAATCTGGTTTCTTCAGTTATCCCCTCCAGAGTTCACAGGTACTAACCCCGAGGCTGATCCTCAGGATTTTATCGACGCAATGTACAAAACCCTCCAATTCATGCGTGCTACTGATACAGAGGGGGTAGAGTTGGCCACCTATCGCTCGAAGGGAGCGGCATAATCTTTGTTCGAGATGTGGTTGGATTCCCGTGGGGAGGGGAGCCCTCCGGCGAGATGGGGTGAGTTTGCAGATGCTTTCATGGACCATTTCTTGCATGCCGAGACTAGGGGAGCCCGTGCTACATAGTTCGAGGTCCTTAAACAGGGTAATAGGAGTGTGTAGGAGTACCATATGGAGTTTGTGCGCCTGTCCAAGTATTCAATTAACATGGTGCCGACTATGGAGGCAAGTGTTCATCGGTTTGTACAGGGCCTTGGTCCCTTGGTTGTCAATGAAGCTGCTACAACTGCTCTTCATTCCGATATGAATTATGATTGTGGGATTCTCCCAGGCTACAAAGGCTCGGAAATTGAGGTTAAGGATGGAGCGAGAAAGTAGTAGTAGGGCCCGGTCAGCGGAAAACCCTGGAGCTTCATTTGGAGGTGGGAGACCAGTCCTTGGGAGAGGGTCATAAGGGCCATCCCAGTCTTATGCTCAGTCTTCAGCTAGTGCCCCGCCACCAGGGCGTCATCATCATCATCAGGGAGGTCGTTTTGGGGCCAGTTCAGGTAGCAGGGGGTTCCATCAACCAGGTCATTCAGGTGGGAGATTCCAGCAGTAGCAGAGGGCCCTATGCCCCAAGTGTGAGAGGTTTCATTTTGGGTCCTGTTATCTGGACCGGCCAGTATGTTATGGGTGTGGGGAGAGAGGTCATATTCAGAGAGACTGCATTCATCCAGCCAGGTAGCAGGTTGGGGTATCCCCCAGCCATCCAGTTCTTCGGTTGCTACATCCTCAGCACGCCCACCAGCTCGAGGCCCTCCAGCACTTGCAGGGCGTGGTGCAGCTAGGGGTGGTGCATGGGGTCAAGGAGGACCTAGTCGGTTCTATGCCTTTAGTGGTCGTCAGAGTGCAGAGGCTTCTCCAGATGTCGTCCCAGGTATTTTGGTTGTTCAAACTCAGGGGTGGTGTAAGCTCTTTATGATCCCGAGTCTTCTTTATCATATGTCACCCCTTTTATTGCTTCATGTTTGGGGATAGAACCAGAACAACTCCATGAGTTGTTCTCAGTGTCGACTCAAGTTGGTGAATCTATTACGGCCGCGAGAGTCTATAGGAATTGTGTTGTCAAGATGTGTGGTCGGGTTACCACGGCCGATCTTATTGAGCTACGAATGGTTGATTTTGATGTAATAATGGGAATGGATTGGCTCTATTCGTGCTTTGCTAAACTCAACTGCCAAACTAGAATTATAAGGCTTGAATTTCCTAATAAACCAGTTATTGAGTGGGAGGGGAATAATATTGTTCCAAGAGGTAGGTTTATTTCCTACCTTAAGGCCTCAAAAATGATCAGAAAAGGGTGCATCTACCATTTGGTTCGGATTGCGGACACCACTTCAGAGGTGCCTGCTCCCGAGCCCGTGTTTGTTGTGAATGAATTTCTTGATGTTTTTTCGGATGAGCTTCCTAGGATTCCACCAGACAGAGAGATCGATTTCGGGATTGATGTATTGCCAGATACGCAGCCAAAATCTACTCCACCCTACCGGATGGTTCCAAAAGAATTGAGGGAGTTAAAGGAGCAGTTGAAAGATCTTCTAGAAAAGGGTTTCATTCGGCTAAGTGTGTCGCCTTGGGGCGCACCGGTCCTTTTTCTAAGGAAGAAAGATGGGTCTCTGCGAATGTGTATTGACTATCGGCAGCTCAACAAAGTCACCATCAAAAACAAATACCCGCCGCCTTGGATAGATGATTTGTTCGACAAATTGCAAAGTGCTAGGTTCTTCTCAAAGATTGATTTACGATCCGGGTATCACCAACTAAAGATCACGGAGCAGTATATTCCTAAGACCGCTTTTAGGACTTGTTATGGGAACTTGAATTCTTGGTAATGTCTTTTTGGCTAACCAACGCCCCAACAACTTTCATGGACCTTATGAATCGGGTCTTCAAAGCGTTTCTCGACTCTTTCATCGACGATATCCTTATTTATTCGCGAAGTCAGGAAAATCATGCTAATCACTTCAGGGCAGTTCCACAGACTCTTCATTAACACCAGATGTATGCAAAGTTCTCAAAATGCGAGTTTTGGCTAGAATAAGTTACCTTTTTGGGTCATGTTGTCTCCAGGGAAGGGATTCAGGTTGATCCCCAAATGATCGCGGTTGTGAAGGATTGGCCCAGACCAACGACCCGCAGAGATTCGCAGTTTCTTGGGTTTAGCTGGATATTATCATAGGTTCGTGGAAGGATTTTCTACTCTCGCCTCCCCATTGACTAAGCTGACACAGAAAGCGATCAAGTTCTAGTGGTTTGATGATTGTGAAAGGAGTTTCCAGGAATTGAAATCGAGATTGACTTTGGCGCCAGTGTTGATAAAGCCATAGGGTACAAAGGGGTTTGCGGTGTATTGTGATACTTCAAGGGTTGGTTTGGGGCATGTGTTGATGCAATGTGGTAAGGATATAGCGTATGCTTCAAGGCAGCTCAAGAATCACGAAAATAATTATCCGACGCATGATTTGGAGCTCTCAGCGGTTGTTTTTGCATTGAAAATATGGCGGCATTATCTTTATGGGGTTCATGTGGATGTGTTCACAGATCACAAGAGTCTCAGTATCTATTCAAAAAGAAGGAATTAAACTTGAGGCAGAGGAGATGGTTGGAATTTCTCAAAGATTATGATATGAGTATCTTGTACCATCCAGGGAAGGCGAATGTGGTGGCAGACGCTCTTAGTCGGAAATCCATGGGTAGGTTGGCTCACTTAGAAGTAGGTCAGAGGTCTTTGGCTCGATATGTTTACTAGTTGGCCAGTCTGGGGGTTTGTCTTTTGGCCTCTGACGAAGGGAGTGTTGTGGTGCATAATAGAGCAGAATCTTTGCTTGTGGCGGAGGTCAAGGAAAAGAAATTTAATGATCCAGCATTGGCGCAGTTAAGAGAGGCAATTCTAAGTCACACGACCATAACTTTTTCACTCGGCAATGGTGACAGTGTCTTGCGGTGTCAAGGAAGACCATGTGTTCCGGATGTGGAGGATCTTCGGGAGAGGATAATGGAAGAGGCTCACAATTCTAGATATTCCGTACACCCAGGTTCTATGAAAATGTATCACGATCTCAAGGAGGTTTATTGGTGGAATGGTATGAAGAAGGGTGTGGCGGACTTTGTGGCTAGGTGTGCGAACTGTCAGCAAGTGAAGGCCAAGCATCAGAGGCCCAGTGGGTTGGTGCAACATATAGAAATCCCAGTGTGGAAGTGGGAGATGATCAATATGGATTTTTTGGTGGGGTTACCCCGAACTCCGGGTAAGTTTGACTGAATTTGGGTAATAATGGATCGGCTCACGAAGTCAGCACATTTCTTGCCAGTCAAGTCCACCGACATTGCAGAACAATACGCTCAGTTGTATATCAAAGAAATAGTCAGGCTCCATGGCACTCCAGTTTCTATTATCTCGGATTGAGTGGCCTAGTTTACAGATATCTTTTGGAAGAAATTTCAGCAAGGTTTGGGTACGCAGGTAAATCTCAGCACAACCTTAAACCCGCAGACTGACGGGAAAGCAGAGCGGACTATTCAGACGCTTGAGGACAAGTTGCGAGCTTGTGTGCTTGAGTCTAAGGGTAGCTAGGATGATCATTTTCCACATATAGAATTTGCTTACAACAACAGTTTCCACGCTAGTATTCAGATGGCCCCATTTGAGGCTTTGTATGGTAGGAGGTGTAGATCTCTGATTGGGTGGTTTGAGGTTGGAGAGGCTGAACTGTTGGGAACGGATCTTGTGCATCAAGCTATGGAGAAGGTTAGAATCATAAAGGAGCGGTTGAAAACTGCTCAGAGCCGTCATAAATCCTATTCGGACGTTCGTCGCAGGGATTTGGAGTTTCAGGTAGATTATTGGGTATTCTTGAAGGTATCTCCTATGAAGGGAGTCATGCGGTTCGGAAAGAAAAGAAAATTGAGCTCAAGGTTTGTCGGGCCGTATAGGGTCACTCAAAGGATAGGACAGCTGGCATATAGGCTGGAGTTGCCCCCTGAGATGTCATTGGTGCACCCGGTGTTTCATGAGTCCATGTTAAAGAAAGTGATTGGAGACCCGTCTGCCATCGTGCCAGTTGAGACCGTTGAAGTTAATAAAGAATTGTCATACGAAGAAGTTTCGGTTGCTATTATTGATTTGCAAGTTCGTAAGTTGAGAAACAAGGAGATTGCTTCGGTTAAAGTGTTTATGGCGGAATCAACAAGTCGAGGAAGCCACAGGGGAAGCAAAAATGAAATGAAAGAGAAATACCCTCATTTGTTTGAATAAGTCATGTAGTCGTTTATGAAAGTTGTCATCTCTAAGTAATTGCATTTTGTGTCATATTTTGTGAAAAGCCACCCCACTCCCCTAATACCCCTTCTCATATGACTTCTCAAATTGGTGCCATATTTGTGTGAATTGTGTTAACTAAATTAGGTGCAATTTGTTGAAGTAACTGAATTATGTGCAATTTGTTGAAGTAACTGAAAGTATGTGGGATTTGTTGAAAATATGTTTCGGGGGCTCTCTAACAGGTGGATAGGCCTATTTACAAAGGGAACTCTGGCGAAAATATTAGGAAAAATCGGAGTTAGTGAAAATTTGGGGGTTGGCATATTGTATTTTCAAACCCGAATGTTTCCCCGATTCTCGTTCTAGGACGAATGATTTTAAGTGGGGGAGGATGTAAAGACCCATAAAATTTCTTCGCTAAGAACGATGCCCGGATAGATCCCCCCTGTTGATATAACTGTAGAAATTCTTAAATCGGACCTTTTTGGAAGAAAAAGTACCCCAGGACTTAGTGGATAGAATTTTTCAGGTTTGTGCGGATATGCGGTCCACTATGTGATCGCATATAACGTATGCGGACCGCATAGTGGTCGCATAGTTGGACAGTTTGTTCTCCATTATGAGGAAAGCTATGCGGCCCATAATGCGATCGCATTTCATGAATGCGGGCCGCATATTTGCATCTGAGTTTTTGCGGAGGGAGTTATGCGATCGCATAACAGGTATGCATACCGCATAGTTGCCGCATACATGGGTAGATTCCTTTTATTTTTGGCCTTGTTGAAGGCCAATAATGTGGCAGGTCTGCGGACCGCATAACCGGAATGCGATCGTATTCCGGACCGCAAATCTGCATCGGGGCTTCTAATTTTCTAATTTTAAAACCCGACCTCCAGCCTAAAATAACACCCATTTCCCTTAATTTTAACCACCTTCTAATAAAATAGAGAGAAGTGAGAGTGCGTTCTAGTGAGAGAGAGTCCCATCTTCACCAATTTAATCCTCCATCACTACTCAGGCCTGGGATTAATCGAGTAGAACACCATTTTCTTCACCACAACAGGTAAGCTTCCACCCCAATAACCTTAATTCTTAGATTCTCGTTATAATGAAACACACGTAAGTTAGTTCTTGAAGATGGGAGTCAAGAGTCTTGCATACATGTAATCAAATTACCCTAATCTAGCAAAGGGAAGTAGGTTAGAGTAATATTTCACTAAAAAGGGGTTATTTAATCTAAAGGAAAACCTAGTGTTTGATAAAATGTTCGAGTCAGTTTAAGACATGCTTATAATTCCTAATTCTAAATTCAATTGTGCCACACTGTGAATTAGATTGAAGGTTCTAGAAGCTCCGGTGAATTGTGATAGAAATTAAGGAAAAATCCCAACTCGAGGTATGTATGGCTAACTCTAATCTTCGTAGGATAAACCCATTTGTGCTCACTTTCCGGGTATGATTCTATTGTTTGATCCTCTATGGAATTTATGTGCCTTATGTGCCAAATTGGGAAAATTCTTGGTTTTATGCCATTCCATGTTATTACCATATCGTTGTGTTATTTGAGTATATGAATTATGATCATTATGTTCCTTTTTTTTTTTTTTACTTTTTGTGTGATCCTCTTATGTGATGGGTGTGGTAGATGTGAAATATTGGAATGACATGACATATGAATCAAAGGATTGTAATGAGATGAAACATTAATGAATAGATTGAATTGATATGAAACATGAACCAAAGGATTGTAATGATATGAAAGATGAGAAAAAAGGATGGAATGATATGTGATGTGAATCAAAAGATGGAAAATAATAAAAGTGACCTAAAAGATCCATGAATCGATGGGGAATGTCCTAGGGTGAGATGGTCTATCTGATCGAGCCGGGATAGGACTCCATGCCGTACACATGGAGACATGAAATTGTGATATGATGCTGATTTTAGCCTCACGGTTTCAGTTGAGATGGCCTAGCCGGTCAGGTAGGGACCGGACTCTGTGTGAACATGCCACGGTAGAGATATGTGATGTGATGATTGTTCGGGCCTCACCTACGATGGCTTAGCCGGTCGGACAGAGACCGGACTCTGCGTGACAACGACACGGTGGTTCAGTAATAACAATAACAAGAGGAACTTAAAAAACATTAGCCAAAAGAAGGCAAAACCGGATGAGAAACATGGTGACTCTTGATTGTGTGGATTGTTATGTGAAGTCTCTGTTTGCATTACTACCTATTTGTTGCTTATCCTGTCTAGAGTAGAGTTTGTTCATACATACTAGTACTATTCAATGGTACTAACATCCCTTTTGCCGGGGGCGCTACATTTTATATGGATGTAGGTGGTTCCGTAGCAGGTAGCGCCGATCGACGATAGTGGTGCTTTCTCCTCCTCCCTTCCAGCAGTTCTGGTGAGCCCCACTTCCTTCCGGGGCTGTATGTTGATACATATATTGCTTCCCTTTTTCTACATGTTTCGTTTTGAGGTATAGCTGGGGCCTTGTCGCTGGCATGTCTATGTATATTTCTTCAAACTCGTAGAGGCTCCGTAGACACTTTGTGGGTTATATATATATATATATATATATATATATAGGGTAGTGTTGGACTTACTCGTAACCGTGATTCTGTACCTTGAACATTGTAACTTGTATGTATGTTTTGGAAGACCTAATGTTGATAATGGTAAAAGAGGAAAATAGGCTTAATGTTATGAAATTATGCTTTTGATTTGTCTCTTGCTAACTCTTGTAATTAATGTGTGCTATAAACACGGGGGTGAAATGAGTCGTGTAGGAAAGGTTAAACAGGATTGCTTGACCAGGTTCACTCGGTTAGGCACCGGTCCCGTCCCTCGGTTTTAGGTGTGAAAAACTTGGTATCAGATCCTAAAGTTTTAAAAGTGTTCTAGGATGTCTCGGAGCCGTGTCTAGTATAGCCCTTTCTTATCGGTGTGTTGTCGACCACATCTATCATTAGGGGGTGCTTGGACATTTAGGAATACTACCCTTCATTGTTATCATGTATCGTGCGATGGAGTGGAAGGTGAGGTTGTTTCTCTCTAACTCGTGCATTGTTTCAACTTTCAGTAAATGGCACCTAGGAAGAAAGCTCTGCTCGGCCTAGAGGCCGATGCCACACCAAGTGTGGCCATAAATTCTCAATCTGATGGTGCGGGTGAGGACAATTCCCCAACTATGAATATGCCTGACTATTCCATTCCAGGCCATACTATTCCAATTCCTGCTCCAGAGGAGGGTGCTACGATCCCTCTCGTTGATGTTCCTAATCCTACCCCAGCCCCAGCCCCAGCTTTCGGTCCCGGTATTTTTGATGCGGACCTCAGGAGATCTATTCAGATGTTGACGCATTTGGAGGCCTCTCAGGCCCAAAGATCAAATATTGCCCTTGCCTCCTCTATTGAGCAAGGGGATTCTTCAGGTTCCAGGGTCAACTGGTTTCTTCAGTTAGCCCCTCCAGAGTTCACAGGTACTGACCCCGAGGCTGATCCTCAGGATTTATCGACGCAATGTACAAGACCCTCCGAGTCATGCGTGCTAGTGAGACAGAGGGGATAGATTTTTCCACCTATTGCTCGAAGAGAGCGGCATACTCTTGGTTCGAGATGTGGTAGGATTCCCGTGGGGAGGGGAGCCCTCCAGCGAGATGGGGTGAGTTTGCGGATTCTTTCATGGATCATTTCTTGCATGCCGAGACTAGGGGAGCCCATGCTACAGAGTTCGAGGTCCTCAAACAGGGTAATAGGAGTGTGTGGGAGTACCATATGGAGTTTGTGCGCCTATCCAAGTATTCAATTCACATGGTGCCGACTATGGAGGCAAGTGTTCGTCGGTTTGTACAGGGGCTTGGTCCCTTGGTTGTCAATGAAGCTGCTACAGCTGCTCTGCATTCCGATATGAATTATGGGAAGATTATGAGATTCGCCCAGGATACAGAGGCTCAGAAATTGAAGTTAAGGTTGGAGCGAGAAGGTAGTAGTAGGGCCCAGTTAGCGGGCAACCCTGGAGCTTTATTTGGAGGTGGGAGACCAGTCCTTGGGAGAGGGTCATCAGGGCCATCCCAATCTTATGCTCAGTCTTCAGCTAGTGCCCCGCCACCAGGGCGTCATCATCATCATCAACAGGGAGGTCATTTTTGGGCCAGTTCAGGTAGCAGGGGGTCCATCAGCCAGGTCGTTCAGGTGGGATATTCCTGCAGTAGCAGAGGGCCATATGCCCCAAGTGTGAGAGGTTTCATTTTGGGTCCTGTTATCTGGACCTTCCAGTATGTTATAGGTGTGGGGAGAGAGGTCATATTCAGAGAGACTGCCATTCATCTAGTTAGGGAGCAGGTTGGGGTTTCCCCCAGCCATCTAGTTCTTCGGCTGCTACATACTCAGCACGCCCACCAGCCCGAGGCCCTCCAGCACCAGCAGGGAATGGTGCAGCTAGGGTGGTGCACGGAGTCAGGGAGGACCTAGTCGGTTCTATGCCTTGAGTGGTTGTCAGAGTGCAGCGGCTTCTCCAGATGTCGTCACAGGTATTTTGACT
Source organism: Nicotiana undulata (assembly GCA_005239495.1). NCBI lineage: Eukaryota > Viridiplantae > Streptophyta > Magnoliopsida > Solanales > Solanaceae > Nicotiana > Nicotiana undulata. The sequence continues at coordinate 107,704 of ML274324.1, read as the reverse complement.
TTCCAAACTCACGATGTGTATGCTCTTATTCATACCGGGTCTTCTTTATCATATGTCACCCCTTTTATTGCTTCATGTTTTGGGATAGAACTAGAACAACTCCATGAGCCGTTCTCAGTGTCGACTCCGGTTGGTGAAACTATTACGGCCGCGAGAGTCTATAGGAATTATGTTGTCACGGTGTGTGGTCGGGATACCACGGCCGATCTTATTGAGCTAGGAATGGTTGATTTTGATGTAATAATGGGAATGGATTGGCTCTATTCGTGCTTTGCTAAACTCGACTACCAAACTAGAATTATGAGGATTGAATTTCCTAATGAACCGGTTATTGAGTGGGAGGGGAACAATATTGTGCCAAGAGGTAGGTTTATTTCTTACCTTAAGGCCTCAAAAATGATCAGAAAAGGGTGCATCTACCATTTGGTTCGGGTTGCGGACACCACTTCAGAGGTTCCTGCTCCCGAGTCCGTGTCTGTTGTGAATGAATTTCTTGATGTTTTTTCGGATGAGCTTCCTGGGATTCCACCAGACAGAGAGATCAATTTCGGGATTGATGTATTGCTAGATACGCAGCAAAAATCTATTCCACCCTACCTGATGGTGCCAACATAATTGAGGGAGTTAAAGGTTCAATTGAAAGATCTTCTAGAAAAGGATTTCATTCAGCGGAGTGTGTCGCCTTGGGACGCACCGGTCCTTTTTATCAGGAAGAAAGATGGGTCTCTGCAAATGTGTATTGACTATCGGCAGCTCAACAAAGTCACCAAAAAAAACAAATACCCGCTACCTCGGATAGATGATTTCTTCGACCAATTGCAAGGTGCTAGGTTCTTCTCAAAGATTGATTTACGGTCCGGGTATCACCAACTAAAGATCAGGGAGCATTATATTCCTAAAACCGCTTTTAGGACTCGTTATGGGCGCTTGAATTCTTCGTAATTTTTTTTGGGCTAACCAATGCCCCAGCAGCTTTCATGGACCTTATGTATCGGGTCTTCAAGCCGTTTCTCGACCCCTTCATCGACGATATCCTTATTTATACGCGAAGTCAAGAAAATCATGCTAATCACTTCAACAGTTCTGCAGACTCTTCATCAACACCAGATGTATGCAAAGTTCTCAAAATGCGAGTTTTGGCTAGAATCAGTTACCATTTTGGGTCATGTTGTCTCCAGAGAAGGGATTCGGGTTGATCCCCAAATGATCGCAGCTGTGAAGGATTGGCCTAGACCAACGACCCCGACAGAGATTCGCAGTTTCTTGGGTTTAGCTGGATATTATCATAGGTTTGTGGAAGGATTCGCTACTCTCGCCTCCCCATTGACTGACTAAGCTGATGCAGAAAGCGATCAAGTTCCGGTGGTCTGATGATTGTGAAAGGAGTTTCCAGGAATTGAAATCGAGATTGACTTCGGCGCCAGTGTTGATCATGCCAGAGGGTACAAAGGGGTTTGTGGTGTATTGTGATGCTTCAAAGGTTGGTTTGGGGCGTGTGTTGATGCAATGTGGTAAGGATATAGCGTATGCTTCAAGGCAGCTCAAGAATCACGAAAAGAATTATCCGACGCATGATTTGGAGCTCTCAGCGGTTGTTTTTGCATTGAAAATCTGGCGGCATTATCTTTATGGGGTTGCTGTGTATGTGTTCACTGATCACAACAGTCTTCAGTATCTATTCAAACAGAAGGAATTAAACTTGAGGTAGAGGAGATGGTTGGAATTGCTCAAAGATTACGATATGAGTATCTTGTACCATCTAGGGAAGGCGAATGTGGTGGCAGACGCTTTTAGTCGGAAATCCATGGGTAGGTTGGCTCACTTCGAAGTAGGTCAGAGGCCTTTGGCTCGAGAGGTTTACTAGTTGGCCAGTCTGGGGGTTAGTCTTTCGGCCTCTGACAAAGGGAGTGTTGTGGTGCATAATAGAGCAGAATCTTTGCTTGTGGCTGCGGTCAAGGAAAAGAAATTCAATGATCCAGCATTGGCGCAGTTAAGAGAGGCAATTCTAAGTCACACGACCACAACGTTTTCACTCGGCAATGGTGACGGTGTCTTGCGGTGTCAAGGAAGACTGTGTATTCCGGATGTGGAGGATCTTCAGGAGAGGATACTGGAAGAGGCTCACAATTCTAGATATTACGTACACCCAGGTTCTATGAAAATGTATCACGATCTCAAGGAGGTTTATTGGTGGAATGGTATGAAGAAGGGTGTGGCGGACTTTATGGCTAGGTGTGCAAACTGTCAGCAAGTGAAGGCCAAGCATCATAGGACCGGTGGGTTTGCGCAACTTATAAAAATCCCAGTGTGGAAGTGGGAGATGAGCAATATGGATTTCTTGGTGGGGTTACCCCGCACTCCGGGTAAGTTTTACTTAATTTGGGTAATAGTGGATCACGAATTCAGCACATTTCTTGCCAGTCAAGTCCACCGACATTGCAGAACAATACGCTCAGTTGTATATCAAAGAAATAGTCAAGCTCCATGGCACTTCAGTTTCTATTATCTCGGATTGAGGGGCTCAGTTCACAGCTAACTTTTGGAAGAAATTTCAGCAAGACTTGGGTACACAGGTAAATCTCAGCACAACCTTCAACCCGCAGACTGACGGGCAAGCAGAGCGGACTATTCAGACGCTTGAGGACAAATAGAGAGCTTGTGTGCTTGAGTTTAAGGGTAGATAGGATGATCATTTGCCACTTATAGAATTTGCTTACAACAACAGTTTCCACGCCAAGATTCAGATGGCCCCATTTGAGGCTTTGTACGGTAGGAGGTGTAGATCTCTGATTGGGTGGTTCGAGGTTTGAGAGGCTGAACTGTTGGGACCGGATCTTGTGCATCAAGATATGGAGAAGGTTAGAATCATAAAGGAGCGGTTGAAAACTGCTCAGGGCCGTCATAAATCCTATTCGTACGTCCGTCGCAGGGATTTGGAGTTTCAGGTAGATGATTGGGTATTCTTGAAGGTATCTCCCATGAAGGGAGTCATGCGGTTCAGAAAGAAAAGAAAGTTGAGCCCAAGGTTTGTCGGGTCGTATAGGGTCACTCAAAGGATAGGACAGGTGGCATATAGGCTGGAGTTTCCCCCTGAGATTTTATTGGTGCACCAGGTGTTTCATGTGTCCATGTTAAAGAAAGTGATTGAAGACCCGTCTGTCATCGTGCCGATTGAGACCGTTGAAGTTAATGCAGAATTGTCATTCGAAGAAGTTCCAGTTGCTATTATTGATAGGCAAGTTCGTAAGTTGCGAAATAAGGAGATTGCTTCGGTTAAAGTGTTTATGGCGGAATCAACAAGTCGAGGAAGCCACATATGAAGCAAAAAATGAAATGAAAGAGAAATACCTTCATTTGTTTGAATAAGTCAGGTAGTCGTTTATGAAAGTTGTCATCTCTAAGTAATTGCATTTTGTGTCATATTTTGTGTAAAGCCACCCCACTCCCCTAATACCCCTTCTCATATGACTTCTCAAATTGGTGCCATATTGTGTGAATTGTGTTAACTAAATTAGGTGCAATTTGTTGAAGTAACTGAATTATGTGCAATTTGTTGAAGTAACTGAATTATGTGCGATTTGTTGAAGTAACTGAAAGTATGTGGGATTTGTTGAAAATATGTATCGGGGGCTCTCTGACAGGTGGATAGGCCTATTTACAAAGGGAACTCTGGCGAAATTTTTAGGAAAAATCGGAGTTAGTGAAAATTTGGGGGTTGGCATATTGTATTTTCAGACCCGAATGTTTCGCCGATTCTCATTCGAGGACAAATGATTTTAAGTGGGGGAGGATGTAAAGACCCGTAAAATTTCTTAACTAAGAACGATGCCCAGATAGATCCCCCCTGTTGATATAACTGTAGAAATTCTTAAATCAGACCTTTTTGGAAGAAAAATTACCCCAGGACTTAGAGGATAGAATTTTTCAGGTTTGTGCGGATCTGCGGTCCACTATGTGATCGCATATAACATCTGCGGACCGCATAATGGTCGCATAGTTGGACAGTTTGTTCTGCATTATGAGGAAAACTATGCGGCCCATAATGCGATGGCATTTCATGAATTCGGGCCGCATATTTGCACCTGAGTTTTTGAGGAGGGAGTTATGCTGCGCACTATGCGATAGCATAACAGGTATGCAGACCGCATAGTTGCCGCATACCTGGGTAGATTCCTTTTCTTTTTGGCCCAGTCGAAGGCCAATAATGCGGCAGGTCTGCGCACCGCGTAACCGGAATGCGATCGTGTTCCAGACCGCAAACTGCATCGGGGCTTCCAATTTTCTAATTTTAAAACCCGACCCCCAACCTAAAATAACACCCATTACCCTTAATTTTAACCACCTTCTGATAAAATAGAGAGAAGTGAGAGTGCGTTCTAGTGAGAGAGAGTCCCATCTTCACCAATTTGATCCTCCATCACTACTCAGGACTGGGATTAATCGAGTAAAATGCCATTTTCTTCACCACAACAGGTAAGCTTCCACCCCAATAACCTTAATTCTTAGATTCTTTTTATAGTGAAACACACGTAAGTTATTTCTTGAAGATGAGAGTCAAGAGTATTGCATGCATGTAATCAAATTACCCTAATCTAGCAAAGGGAAGTAGGTTAGAGTAATCTTTCACTAAAAAAAAGTTTATTTAATCTAAAGGAACACCTAGTGTTTGATAAAATGTTCAAGTCAGTTTAAGACATGCTTATAATTCCTAATTCTAAATTCAATTGTGCCACACTGTGAATTAGATTGAAGGTGCTAGAAGGTTTGGTGAATTGTGATATAAATTAAGGAAAAATTACAACTCGAGGTATGTATGGCTAACTCTAATCTTCGTAGGATAAACCCATTTGTGCTCACTTTCCGGATATGATTCTCTTGTTTGATCCTCTATGGAATTTATGTGCCAAATTGGGAAAATTCTTGGTTTTATGCCATTCCATGTTATTACTCAAGAGATTGAATTGATATGAAACATGAACCAAAGGATTGTAATGATATGAAAGATGAGACAAAGGATGGAATGATATGTGATGTGAATCAAAAGATGGAAAATGATAAAAGTGACCTAAAAGATCCATGAATCGATGGGGAATGTCCTAGGATGAGATGGCCTATCCGACCGGGCGGGGATAGGACTCCATGCCGTACACATGGAGACATGAAATTGTGATATGATGTTGATTTTAGCCTCACTGTTTCAGTTGAGATGGCCTAGCCAGTCGGGCAGGGACCGGACTCCGTGTGAACATGCCACTGTGGAGATATGTGATGTGATGATTGTTCGGGCCTCACCTAGGATGGATTAGCCGATCGGGCAGAGATCGAAATCCGTGTGACAACGACACGGTGGTTCGGTAATAATAATAACAAGAGGAACATAAAATAACATTAGCCAAAAGATGGCAAAACGGGATGAGAAACATGGTGACTCTTGATTGTGTGGATTGTTATGTGAAGTCTTTGTTAGCATTATTGCCGGTTTGTTTTTATCCTGTCTAGAATAGAGTTTTTTCATACATACTAGTACTATTCAATGGTACTAATGTCCCTTTTGCCAGGGGCGCTACATATTTTATATGGATGTAGATGTTTCCGTAGCAGGTAGCGCCGATCGCCGATAGTGGTGTTTTCTCCTCCTCCTTTCCAGCAGTTCTGGTGAGCCCCACTTCCTTCTAGGGCCGTATGTTGATATATATATTGCTTTCCCTTTTGTACATGTTCCGTTTTGAGGTATAGCCGGGGCGTTGTTGTCAGCATGTCTATGTACATTTATCCAAACTCGTAGAGGCTCCGTAGACACTATGTCTGTTATATATATATATATATATATATATATATATTGGGTAGTGTTGGACTTACTCGTAACCTTGATTCCGTACCTTGAACATTGTAACTTGTATGTATGTTTTGGAAGACCTAATGTTGATAACGGTAAAAGAGGAAAATGGGCTTAATGTTATGAAATTATGCTTTTGATTTGTCTCTTGCTAACTCATGTAATTAATGTATGCTATAAACACGGGGGTGAACCGAGTCGGGTAGGAAAGGTTAAACATGCTTGCTTGACCGGGTTCACTCGGTTAGGCACCGGTCCCGTCCCTCGGTTTTGGGGCATGATAGAGAGTACCCTGATCTTGCAAATCACATTCAGAAACGCACACTCTGGAGATTGTCCAACAACATATTTCACAGTGGAGGAATCATGTACAGGAGGACTCCCGACCTAGGACTATTGAGATGTGTCGATGCAAAGGAAGCCTCCAAGCTACTGGAAGAGATACATGCTGGGACCTGCGGCCCCCATATGAACGACTTTGTTTTGGCTAAGAAGATACTCAGAGCCGGTTATTTCCGCATGACCATGGAAACAGACTGCATCTAGTATGTCCGGAACTGCTACTGATGTCAGGTACACGCAGATATTATAAAGGTGCCTACAGACTAGCTCAATGCAACAGGCTCACCTTGGTCGTTCGCCGCCTGGGGCATGGACGTCATTGGACCGATCGAGCTTATCGCCTCCAACGGACACAGGTTTATCTTGGTAGCAATTGATTATTTCACTAAATGGGTCGAAGAAGCATCCTACAAAGCAGTGACTAAGAAAGTCGTGGCAGACTTTGTCCGCGGCCGTATTGTTTGTCGATTCGGAGTTCTAGAGTCAATCATCACCGACAATGGTTCCAATCTCAACAGTGACATGATGAAAGCTATGTGTGAGACCTTAAAATCAAGCACAAGAATTCCACAGCCAATAGACCTCAGATGAATGGAGCTATAGAAGCAGCCAATAAGACCATCAAGAAGATACTGAGGAAGATGATAGAGAACCACAAACAGTGGCACGAGAAGCTATCATTTTCTTTACTAGGATACCGCACCACTATCCGCACATCAACCAGGACAACCCTGTACATGCTGGTTTATGGTACAGAAGCCGTCATTCCCACTGAGGTAGAAATTCCCTCCCTAAGAATCATACAAGAAGCTGAGCTCCGCGATGCAGAGTGGGTAAAGAGACGTTATGAGCAACTAGACCTCATAGACGGAAAAAGGATGAATGTAGTATGCCACGGGCAACTTTATATGAATAGAATGACCAGAGTTTTCAACAAGAGAGTCAAGCCGAGACAGTTCGCACCGGGGCAGCTGGTGTTAAAGAAAATCCTTCCACACCAAGAGGAAGCCAAAGGGAAATTCTCTCCCAACTGGCAAGGTCCGTATATGGTTCACAGAGTCTTGACAGGAGGAGCGCTTATACTGGCAGAAATGGACAGAGAAGTCTGGCCGAAACCAATAGATTCATATGCAATCAAATGATAATATGTGTAATCCTTATGCTTTTATCAATGATGTAAATTGAACTATATCCGACCTAATTCCCATTTAAGAGGGGATACGTAGGCATTCGTATGGGTTCGGTCACAATTCAATAAAAATTTCATTTCCCCCCGCAATTGAAAACTAGGGTAGAATTTTGAGGAGGACCCTAAAAATTTCGAAGCACGTTCAGCCGATCGCCGCATGTACAACAGTCAGAAGCGTCAACCTATCAAACTGGGGCAAAATTTTGAGGAGGACCTTCAAAATTCCGTAGCAGGAGAGGTTGCAATGTCGCGAACCGTGACACGGTCGTCAGTTCATCAAAACTATTTTAAGATATATGTTTATACTATATCTTTACAAAATCATACATACTTATTCTTGAAAACAACCTTGTTTAGCAAACGCTACCACAATGATACGAACATGATCATTAGATCAAGTAGAACGAGTCAGCAAAGCCAGCGGGGATACAAACCAACCTTCCCCATTTACAGAACTCGCGATTTTTATTTGGATGCAGGCACTAAGATTGCAAAAGCCCAAAACATATCGTCCGCCCAAGGGACAAACATTGTTCAAAGATACGATTCTCAAAGTCGTCGCACTTGCAGACATTTATTATTAGCGCAAACAAACAATGCTCCGTAGTCACAATGCTCACAACAATTACAATACCGTGATCTACTATCAGCTAAGAAACTCTCCTACCATTTGTTATTTAAATTGTATGCATAAGGCTACCTTTATGCCTTCCATTTGCATAAGGCTAACTTTATGCCTTCCGAGACTAAGCTCTGTCTCCATCTGCATCTGGATAAGGCTACCTTTCTGCCTTCCATCTACATAACGCTACCTTTCTACCTTCAGAGACTAAGCTCTGTCTCCATCTGCATGAGGTTAAGCTCTACCTCCATTTGCATAAGGCTACCTTTATGCCTCCCGAGACTAAGCTCTGTCTCCATCTGCATGAGGTTAAGCTCTACCTCCATTTGCATAAGGCTACCTTTATGCCTCCCGAGACTAAGCTCTGTTTGTATCTATATCTGCATAAGGCTACCTTTCTTCCTTGCACTTGCATAAGGCTACCTTTCTGCCTTCCGAGACTAAGATCTGTCTCCATCTGCATCTGCATAAGGCTACCTTTCTGCCTTCCACCTGCATGAGGCTAAGATCTTCCTCAAATTTACCTTTTTCATCGAGACTAAGCGTTGTCTCAAACACTATTTATTTCGCTTTTCTTTCAGGCTAAGCTCTGCCCTTCAATTTGCAAGACTAAGCTTTGTCTTGTCCGCATCATATTACTGCATTTCATGGGCTGAAATATCGCCAACCAACCAAAGGCATCATCGTACGGAGGCACCATCTTCATGGCCGGAGAACACTATGTCATGGCTTGAGGATCTCTCTCAATATTGCATATCATTATACAAAGGTGTCATCGTTCGGAGGCACAATCTTCATGGCCCGAGAACATCATATCATGGCCTGCGAATCCTTCATCAAACTATTCATGGCCCAGGACATCATGGTCTGAGGACGTCATCCTCAACCGTCCGAAGACAAAATTCATAGTCCAACGGGAACTTGCATCATGTTTAAATTTACGCACAATATACACTTGTATTGTCTTATTGCAGGTAATCCGGTAAGCAACGACTATCCTAGTAGGAGCAATCCCGCTCCAGTTATCCTAACCATTACCGTATACCGTTCACTCATCCAGCCTTATAGGTTGCGTCCGTTCTTGTAGAAACTCCATCGGTATACTTCGCCGAATGATTCCTGTAAAACCAGGGATATGTAGGAAACTCAGAAGCCAGGGTGCGGCCTAAATCTTTTCAAACCTTTTCGCTCGGTAAAAATTAGCCATCATATCTTTACCTCACAACTCTTTCATCCTTCCCAGGAAGCTGTTGATACCCAATTTTTCCTCAAATTATTTTTAATTTTGCATATATACCTTCAAAATCAGGTTTTCTATACAACTGGTATTTTTCTATAATTTTCCCATATTTTTGTTATTTTTTTAATTTATCCAGTGTTTTTAATTCTAATAATTAATTATAAATTTCATTACAAATCATTTCAAAAACATCTCTTGACTTAATATATTATTTTGGTCTAATTAAGATCAAATTATTTCACAAATAGCTAAATTGGCACTCTTTGGGTATAATTGCAATAACTTTGCAATTATAGCCTAATCATATATTTTATGCTACTTTACCCAGTATTTAGTCATTTATATTTTTAAAATACTAATTAATCATTTTAATTTAATTTATTAAGCATCAATTTCATTTTTACAATTATCAACTATTTTATAAATTATTTTAGCTAATTTTAATTGGGTATTTAATAACTAGCCATTTTGTTATTTAAATCCTAGCCTAACTAAACCCGGACCCCTAACCCAATTAAATTAACCCAGACCCCAAACCCAGTCTTTACAACCACCCGGCCTAATCCCTTACTCAATCTGAATCGTTGATTAGTTCTAATCAACGGTCCAGATCACCCCTTACCAAATTAAGACCTAACTACCCCCCGCCTCTCATTTCCCCCCTCTCATTCACTCAGTCGTCTCTCTCAACTCTCTCATCTGTCTGTCTAAGACGCTCCACCTGCTGATCCATGACCCTCCTTTCTCCGGCCGTCTCCTTACCGGAATCTATGGTGGTCTCACCACCTACCAGCTTTATGGATCCCCCCTTGAATGTGTGTCACCACCTTGAGGCTCTCAAGCGAACCAGAGACGGTTCGACTCATCTCTCCGATCTCATGCCATTTTCCCGGCCATCTATGGCCGATCGAGTAAGATCTGCCATTTTTTGGCTAAAACCGGTAATACTTTGGGGTTTTTCTTATCCTCTCTTGGTTCTCTTTGAAACCCCAACTCGGAACCCTCCGATCTCTTTAGATCTGTAATAGATCTGTGTATATCATGAGGTTTTGTCATGTTTTCTTCAAAAGTCTTCCTGTTTCTAAACGATTCTTCACTTTTTCTAAACTAGGGTTTCAAAACCTTTTACGAAATAGTTTCTATCTAATTTCTCAACATTATCTTACGATTTTATCATGTTTAAGCATCATCTGAGTTTTTCCTTTTGTTCGATCCATTTTTGTTAAAAACCCTAATTTTCTGGGTTCAATCTGTGAGTCTGAGTTATTTTATAACATTATTTACCTGTTCTAAGCATGTCTACTGCTTTCATATATATTCTATATGTGTTCTTGCGATTTCTTGCTCTAATTTCTGTTAGGGTTTATGATTCTCTGTCACTTATGCCTAAGCCATGAATGTCTACTGATTCTTTCAATTATTTGCTACGAATCCCTAATTCCGTAATTAGGGTTTCTGATTCCGCTTTATATGCGTTATTCCAGTATCATTTTTCTTTATTGATTGTTACACCATACTCTTACTGATTTTCCGAATATTACCCTCAAAACTGGGATATTTTCCTTTGAATAATACTCCTTTACGGATTTCGAGTGTTTCCTTATTTATGTGATATTTTTCCTTAATTGGTAATTGTTTCCCTATGATTTGAATCTCACCCGTGATTTTCTTGACTGATTTCCATAATTAAACTATATTTTTGCCTTATTTCTGTGAATAAATATGTTGTCAAATTAATTCTTATATACTTTCCTTAACTAGTATATTTTGTACGTAGACTCAATCCTATGCTCTATACTCAATCCTATGCTCTATACTTTTACTACCCCCTTATATGTTAAAATTAGTTGCTCAACTGATTTTCTTTCCTTGTGTATCCCTGTTGTATCTGTTTGAACTAGGACTCCTTAATTAAAGGGAGTACTTGTTTTAATTGATTCTAATTAAAATGTGTTTCTATAATTATGCTAAACTAGTACTTGTTACCATATTTTCCTGCCTACTTTCAAAACTATATATACAGTAATCTCTCATTAGCATATGACGAACAAAGCATTGTTCTAAAACCTTTCTCACGCACATACACACTCTTCTTGCTCTCTTTTCTGGTTACTTGCTACTTTCAGTTGGCTGCAAGCCAAGACTGAATATTATACTCTATTGCTCTTAACTCTGTGCTATTTCTCCTTTAACTAGTGTGTTTTCAGTTTAGCTTTAATCCTAAAAACAACACGTTTCTTTTGGTACTGCAATTCAGCTGATTACTACTGTGTTTTTATTTGTGGTTCTGTTGTTTACCCTGTAACTAGCATGTCTACTTTATTACTTTGCTAGTAAGATTCTCAAACTGTACCCTTTCCCTTAAACTCAGCATTGTTACCCCCTTAGCACCTCTCAATACGATTCTGTTTGTTTCTGGCATGAACATCTTTGTGAAGAAATTGCTTTTGTGATTATTTAGTTCTGGGTAAGCCTGTTAGGATTTCTTTGACTGTAACTTGTGTGCAAATCTACCTATGTGTACCTATTCCTATGTGTGTCTTATTTGTCCCCAACTCTCTTCTTCCCTGTTTGTGTTTGTCGAAATGATTATGTTCTTGCTCTATGTTTGGTTCTGAGTTGTTAATCTGATTGTCTTGTTCCCTTTCTCTTTCAAACTTTTTCTCATTTAAATAGCATCTGCTGTTGTTTTTTTTTCCAACACTTATTTCAAACAAGCTATTTTCAGAAACTGTTTTCAACTTAACTTTCTTCAAAACTATGTCAAGCAATCTCACTATACTCTTAGAAATCTAGGTTCTGCCCCTCTAATGTGTGACTGCTTTGGGATCTCTATGAGATCCCTCTGAACTCTGATGCATTGGAGCTGGCACTTCCACACTGTACTTACTCAGTATGGTTATGAAAATCTGGGTGTGAGCACTTCCCGGGATCCCTTGAGATCCTTAGGGAACTCTGACACACCTGGATTATGTGAAAGGCTGTGAACACCAATGGCATTGAGAAATTTTGGAGACTTTGGGCCTATCAGTAGGCTCCCTATAGTGTTACTTCTTCTTTTCTTTATTCAGTTATGTAATTTATGCAAGTGGTCTGTAATAATTATTGTAAACAACTCTTGGAGACGGATAATGAAAAGGGAAAGGGGTAATTATGCATGTTATAGATGTTAAAGGGTAGAGATCATGCTATTAGGTTTATATTTCCCTATTTGTGCAATAGAAATCATGTTTAGGACTCATATAAGCAAGATCATGCATTAGAGATCATGTTTTTTAGGCCTTATGTCTACTGTTTTCAGCATGTTCATTTACTGTCATCTCATCTAGAAAATCCTATGCTAAAATGTGCTAATAACTGGTATTGTACAATCATGTTCTACAATGCTCTACACACTTAGAATTCCTGTTTTAAGCTAAACAATATTAACCAACATGTCACCTCTGCATATTCTGAAAGCGTGTTTAAACGATGTAACATTTAAGCATCTAGAAAATCCTGCTTAGGTTCTGCATTTACGTCATTCTACATCTCTGTGCATTAGATACCATGTTTTAGGGTTGCATTCATACTCGCTTAAATAGGCCTAGTTTAACTACTGATGCATGAAAAGGAATTAAAAACAAACCTCACTCAGTTTCTCACAAACAACTAGTAATAAGCCTGTGTTCTGAACGCCTAGAACAACATGTTTAGGTAATATAATGTCAAACAGTTCTTCTCTATGTAATTCTGGTAACTAGTATATTGTCTCACACCTAGGCAAGCCTTAGGTGATTAACTTGCTTAAAACTAGGAAATCTGCCTCTTTGTATATGCTCAACAGGTTTAAAATTCAGTAGGCAAAGCTGATTAGGACCCCTTTCTGACTTATAAACACAAGTCTACATATCTTTTTATACTCTAGACTCTCCTAGACATCATGTCTTAAACTCTTAATTTAAATACTTCCCTTAACTGTGTTTGAGTCATGTTGTCTATTTGCCTTACTTGTGGATATATACTTGAGCCTTTTATTTGCTTTTCTATGTCCCACTAAGTGCAGTCCTATATGTTTTTGTTTGTCGCTTTAGCATTTTCCCTTTAAACCTGAGGGTCTTCCTAGAACCTCCCTTATAGGCAGAAGTCCTAAACTCCTCCAGGACTATTAGGAAGGGACGGGTAACAACATGCAATAGAGGTCGCAAACCAACACTCGCTTTAATAACCTTTACAGGGTGGGAAGGTTAGATATGGACATGATGACCGGTGCGCTAGTACTATGTGTAGCCCCTATTTGAGGAGTGATGTATTGGGTATTGTACTGATGTGATCCATATGACAAACAACATAGGACTTCCCCTACCTTTGTATACATGTTTTATACATAACTCTTTCAAAAACCTTATTTAGATATTAAATATGTTCCAACTTTAGTAACACATGTGTGCTTAGATTGCAAATCTTTCAAAACCCTTTACTTGTTTTAAACATTAATTGCCTACTTGCTACTTGCTCAAATTCACAAAAAAAATTTGGCCGGGAACCACAGTTGTGGATTCTATAGGGTGCCTAACACCTTCCCCTCTGAATAATTTCAAGCCCTTACCCTATCTCTGGTTATCTAGTCTTGTTTGTAAATAACCCTGAATAGGTCCCCTAACGCACCTTAACTCGTTAGGTGGAGACTCTTCAAATCTTGCATACCCCTTTCCCAAAAGGAAACGAGTTGTCCCAAATAATGTCAAAAACCCTTGACCGATCCGAAAGGAGTTGGAAAAAGGGGGGTGCGACACCTACTGGCCATTCGCTTTGAAAAGTTAAAGTCCGTCCTACGACTCTAATTCAATAGCTCCAAAAGGGGATACATTCACAACTTTGAACGGGCCAGATCATTTGGATTTGAGTTTGCCCGGAAATAACTTGAGTCTCGAGTTGAAGAGCAAGACCAAGTCACCATATTTGAACTTCCGCTTCAGGATCTTCTTGTCATGAATAAACTTCATTATTTCTTTATATATGGCTACACTCTCATAGGCATGGAAACTGAATTCTTCAATCTCGTTGAGTTGTGTCATTCTAAAATTAGCAGCCTCGGCCGAGTCAAGGTTCAACTTTTTCAAAGCCCACATGGCTTTGTGTTCAAGCTCCACGGGAAAATGACACACCTTACCAAAGACTAACCGACACGGTGAAGTGCCAATAGGAGTCTTGAATGCTGTGCCATATGCCCAAAACGCATCATCTAGCTTCCTTGACCAGTCGATCCTGTTTGCATTGATAGTTTTGGCTAGAATGTTCTTAATCTTCCTGTCAGAGACTTCAACTTGACAACTCGACTACGGATGAAAAGGTGTGGCCACCTTGTGCTTGATGCTATACTTTTCGAGTAGCCCGGTGAAAGCCTTGTTGCATAAATGAGATCCACCATCGCTAAGGATGGCCTAGGAGTACCAAACCGTGTGAATATGCTTTTCTTTAAAAATACGGTCACACTCCTCGCCTTATTGTTGGGAAAGGCGATTGCCTCGACCCACTTGGATACATAGTCCACTGCCACTAGGATATATTTCACGACATAAGAGCCCATAAAGGGATCCATGAAGTCGATCTCCCACACATCAAATATTTCAACCTACATTACAAAATTCATAGGTATCTCATGCCTTTTAGAAATGGATCCTTGCCTTTGGCATTGATTACAAGCTTTGACCATTTGATTCGCATCATGGTAGATCGATGGCCAATAGTAGCCACATTCAAGCACCTTTGCTGACGTCTGGTTTCCTCCTAACCGCCAACTGGTGAGTCCTAGCATACCATGAGAATTGTCATAACCTCATCTTCCAGAACACACCGCTTAATGATGTTGTCGGTGCAAATATGAAACAAGAAGTGCTCCTCCCAATAGTATTGCCTACACTCCCGCAAGAACTTTTTCTTTTTATATGTTCCAATCCATCGGGAATAAGGTCGCAACCAAGTAGTTAGCAATATCGGCATACCAAGGAGCGGATGTGTAAGACAATGCCTATATGTGCTCATCTAGAAAAGCATCATTGATTTCAAAGTTCCATTTGGCCTTCCTTCTTCTTCAAGCCTAGACAGGTGATCCGCAACTTGATTTTCTGTTTCTTTTCGATCCTTGACCTCAAAGTCGAATTCTTTCAATAAAAGGACCCACCAGATCAATCTTGGCTTGGTATCCTCTACGCCATGAGATAGCGAAGAGAAGCATGATCAATGTAGACTATCACCTTGAATCATAACAAATAGGCTCGAAATTTCTCAAAGGAATAGACAATGGAAAGAAGTTCGTGCTCGGTCACAATATAATTCATTTGAGAACCAGTGAGTGTCTTACTTGCGTAGTAGATAGGATGAAGGACTTTGTTATGCCGTTGACCAAGACCCGCCCCAATAGCTACACCACTGGCGTCATACATGAGTTCAAATGGAAGGGACTAATCCGGTGTGATAATAATAGGTGTCGTGGTGAGCTTCTCTTTCAATTCCTCAAATGCCTTGAGACACTTCTCATCAAATACAAACTTGGCATCTTTTTCAAGGAGCTTGCACTTGGGATTTGCAATTTTGGAGAAGTCTTTGATAAAACGCCTATAGAAGCCGGCGTGCCCCAAAAAACTTCAGACACTTTTCACTGAAGTAGGTGGAGGAAGCTTGGAAAGGATTTCAATTTTGGCTCGGTCAACCTCTATGCCTTATTTAGAAATTTTGTGGCTTAACACAATGGCCTCATCCACCATGAAGTGGCACTTCTCCCAGTTTAACACAAGGTTTTTCTCCTCACATCTTTTGAGAACTTGTCTAAGGTTGTCAAGACAATTCTCAAAGGAATCACCCAGTATCAAGAAGTCATCCATAAACACTTCTAAGAAATCCTCCACCATGTCCGAAAAAATAGACATCATGCACCGTTGGAAGGTAGTCGGAGCGTTGCATAGGCCAAATGGCATCCGGCTAAAAGAAAAGGTGTTACATCCTATATTTTGGTACGTGAAAGTACGACATAAGTAAATTGATATAAGTTCGGAAATGAGATTTATTTTGGGATTATAAGTATTACACTATTTTAAAAAAGTGATAAGTTAATTCGTCAAGGCGAGAGGGTAAGTGAATTGAAGAAAATGAATTTTATCGAAGTTTGACATTTTGGGATAAATATGGCCCGAGCTTAAATCTATGGTATTTATGGACTAGTACCATACAAGATACCACATGGCCATGATAGCAAGATGTACAAAGTGTGTTAAAAGTAATTTGAAATAATTCTTAATGATGTGGATAATCGAATTGTTATTGATTTTAGTGGAAGATTAGCAATTAATTAAGAAGTTGGCTAATTGGTTGGGAATAGCCAAGGATTAACGTGGCAGCAATGTATGGGTTTTATATTGACTAGGCAAGTATGAGGCTAAGTGGCAAATTTATGGAACTCTTTGTGGCTAAGTCATCCCTTAAGTAGTGACCCACCTAGCTAAAGGCCTAAACCTTAAGAGAATGACTCTTACTAGTTTTATGATTAGATGGCAAGACTATGTTAGTTACATAATATTTCGCTCTTAATATATTCAATACCAAACAATGGAAATAATCCCATTTACGTTGAGGTTGATGGATTAAGAGAGTTTTGTCAAGTTGTTCATTTGATTACCCCTCTCTTTCACTCTTAGAAGACAACACTCAACCAATGTTTACCAATTTCAATTATTCTTTAGCACATTAAGTTAACTGCGACAGTGAAGATTTTCATTCTTCAACCAAAATCCAACGATATATCTTAGCACACTAGCAACGTGAGATTTTGCGGTTCGAAAGGAATACAGTGAAATATTTTTCAAGAATATCACATAAATATTTTCCTACTCTAGGTATGTTAAGGCTATCGTTTCTTTCTTTTTGGTATGATCTAAATTATACATAAGAAACGAGCAAACGCACAGTTTCCATAAATTACTCTATTCGTAGAAATACTAGGGGTGTCTATATTCTTGATTCCTTACGTGAATTGTTATTATCTTTTGTTCATGGGTCCCAGAAAAATACGTATTTGATAATGGTTATCCGAAAGGCATATTGGTTTTTATGGCATTCCAAGAAAATCTTATTAACGTATTTCTTATGCATTTCATGCACCGCATTCATTTACACTGACCCATGACCAGATGGCGTTATATATGCGTATATATATAAATATATGTATATAAAATATGGGAAAAGGTTACGGCGTTATATACGCACCACCACTTGATCAGCTGGTGTACGTTGATGGTTTACCCTCCGTGGCCGAGATGATATGATGGGATGCTTTCAGAGGCTTGATGATGTTCTGAACACATGTACCTATGCATTACATGACATTCATACGCATATGCATGACACTATAATTATTTCATGATTTACGGACTGATCCATACTTACAGGTTGAGTCATTTACTCTATAATTCTCCCATGTCTGTTATGTGCCTTACATACTCGGTACATTATTCGTATTGGCGTTCCTTTTGTCTGGGGACTCTGCGTTTCATGCCTGCAGGTCTCGATAGACAGGTCGAGAGTCCTCCAAGTAGGCTATCAGATCAATGGAATATGTTGGTGCACTACATTTGCTCCGAAGTTGCTTATTTGGTCAGTATAATTAGGATATGTATTGATTGGTATGACGGGTCTCAGTCCCGACCTTTATGATACTTATGTACTCTTAGAGGCTTGTAGACAGATTCCATGTATACGAATTCTTGTATGGCCTTGTCGGCTTATGTTTAGAGTTTATAAATAATCATGTTGGTCTATTAGGCCCGTATGTCACGTGAAAGTTGATGTGCCGGAGAATTTCGGCACATTTAATACCAATTGCTTAGATTTTAGCTCGTTTTAAATTCAATTGTCTTTTATACTTATGTAATTTTGATGTTTTGCAGTGCATGAAGCTTGAGGACCCAAAAACATGGAAATGAAATCAAAAAGCCGCAAAAGGGAAAGAAAAAGGTAAAATGCGACCGCAGACTGAATATGTGGACCGCAAACCCAACATGCGGACCACATAATGCTCAAGGGAACCGCAAAGTCCAACAGTTTTTTTGGTCAAATTCAAGCGAAAGAAATGCGGTCCATTATGCGACCGCATTACAAGTTTGCGGGCCGCATAATGAATCGCAAACTTCTAGTAGGAATTGCTGAGATCAAGAATGCAATGGAAATATGCGGTCGCACATCAACAATGCGGACCGCATAACCAAAATGCAATGTCTACCTGGAACCTAAGGTTTCGAATATGCGGTGGAACTGAACAGAATACGGACAGATATACGGTCGCATAATTAACCTGGAAGGGCATTTTTGTCTTAAATTGGTCCCGAGTTTTAGCCCACTATAAATAGATTTATTGAGGTTTTGTTGGGGCATCTTGTCTGAAAAAGGAGCTACATTCCACGGTCTTGATATTCCCATCTTTTGGAAGTTAGAGAGTGAAGAATCTTGCACTTTGTAAGCTTTATGGCATTTAATATTCTCATTTTTTTTTGTATTTTAGCATGTGTAGCTAGTCTTAAATACTAAGGTTGTGCACCCTAAATGGGTATAATGTTAATGGGTATTTAACATTGAATATATATATATAATAGTTGGTTAATATATATTTATTTCCTAATCTTCATTTATTGTTGGTGGTTGCAAACATTAACAAGTGCCATTATATTCTTTCTTTACATGGAAAAGTGAGTTAGGGTTTGGTAGAAGTAAATATCAAAGACTCAAGGCTTTAAACCTTGTTTAATAGAATCGCTTAGAAATAAGTGGGTTTTACTTGGCATAATTGATTACTCTTAATTGCAACTCTTTTATATTTGAAAAAATCATAAAGAGAAAATACTACCCAACTATTGAAATATATTGGGTAGTCATTTAGAAATCATTTGCATATTTAAAGGACCTTCCATTAGAAATATATCATATTAACACTGATAGCATTACATTTCATTTAAGGGACACAATATTGGTTTAGTTTACAAAATTAATTATAATCTTATACAATCATACTTGCTACTAGTTTACTCAATTATCACACAATCAATTACAATACTTTTGTTACTCTAACGGAATAGAAATACGATTTAAGTTAAGCTTCACACTACTCAAGTAAACTTTTCACGCCTATTCCATGTGGGATTCGACCTCAACCTTGTTGGGTTACTATATTTGACATCGATCGCTTTACACTATTTTAAGGTATAATTTGAGCGTATCAAAAGTTGTTTTCTCTTGATCTTCCAATGCAATGTTGATTTGGTTATAGCCGGAATATCCATCACAGAAGCAACAGAATGACCTTCCCGCTAGCCGATCAAGAATCTTATCAATAAAAGTCATAGGGAAATGGTCTTTGCAGGTGGCATTGTTAAGCTTCCGTTAGTCCATACACGCTCTCCATCCGGTTACAGTCCTTGTTGGGATGAGCTCATTCTTCTCATTATGGAACCGGGCTCACCCAAGAACTATCGGCGATGGGATAGACCACCCCGACATCCATCCACTTGATAATTTCCTTCTTTACCACCTCTTGCATGGATGGGTTCAATCTCCTTTGGTGCTCCACACTAGGCTTGCTTCCTTGCTGTAATTGGATTTTGTGCTCACAAATATTGGCGGGAATTCTTTGGATATCCGCTATTGTCCACCTAACGTCTTGCCAGTGTTCCCTCAGGACATTCAATAGGTGACCTACCTGCATATCATTCAACAAAGAAGAAACTATTACAGGTGAAGTATCATTGGAGCCAAGAAATTTATACCTCAAATGTGGTGGAAGTGGCTAGAGTTCAAGTTGTGGTGGCTCAATAATTGATAGCTTTGCGGGGGGAGTGGATCTATTCTCTAAGTAGAGAGAGAGCTTCTTTGGTGCATAAGTATAGGACCTACGTCCTTCTAGTGTATTCACAGCTTCCATGTACCCCTCCATGTCTTCACCATCAAAATTCACCAATATTGCCGCCAAGGCCTCACCTAGGCATTATTATTTCATATTCATCTCACTTGCATCCTCTAACTCATCAACAACATCAATGACTAAGATTCCTTCATATGCGTGTGGCAACTTCATACCTTTACTTGCTTGAAAGGTGACTTCTTCATCGTTAAATCGAAACTTGATTTCATTTCGTTCTGAATCCATTAGTGCTATTCCAGTATCAAGGAATGGCCTCCCCAATATGATAGAAATTTCTTTATCAACGGCATAGTCAAGGATCACAAAGTCGGCCGGAAGGAGGAACTTTCCCACTTTCACTGGACATCATCAACAATTCCCACTGGTCTCTTGATTGAACGATCGGCCATTTTCAATCTCATGCTTGTCAGTCTCGGCAAACTTAACCCTGATTGCTTATAAATAGTAAGAGGCATCAAATTAATGATATTCCCATTGTCACAAAGCGCTCTTGCAAAATTCCGCAAGCCAATAATACATGCGATGGTCAATGCTCTCGGATCTTCTTCCTTCTCGACGGTTGTTGTTTCAATAATAGAACTAACCCGGTGAGTCACACTCACCACTTCATTTTTGTTTGATATTTTCTTAGTTATCAAGTCCTTAAAGTATTTGGTAAATCCCGGCATCTCTTTCAAGGCTTCCAATAATGGAATGTTCACCGACAATTTCTTTAGAATCTGATAAAGCTTCTCGAACTTGCTATCATCCACCCTCCTAACAAGTCTTTGATGAAACGGATGGGTAGGTCGAGGAATTGGTGATTGATATTTTGGAGCCTCTTTCACTTATTTCCTTACCTCATCATTATGCTTTTCTTGGACTTTCGCTTCTTTGTGGAGCTTTTCAACTTCAACAACAATCGACACTTCAACTTGTGCCTCAACCACTTGCTCACAATCATCAACTTCTACCACTTGTTCATTTTCTCCATGAAGTACCTTCCCACTTTGCATGGCTATTGCCATGCAGTAAGAAGTTGGACCACTCACGTTACCTTTAGGATTGGAAATTGTGTCACTTGGGAGTGTGCCATTTAGCTTTGGATTTTGTTCTCTTGACAAATCTCGCATTTGCATTTCAAGATTTTGTATAGAAGCGGTGCGTGACCCCACAATTCGGCCATGTTTTTCATTGTAGTGTCGCCTCTTTCTTGATTTTGTAATATCGTTTCAAGCATGCCCTCTAACTTAGATTCACTTGAAAAACCTTCCTTATAATCCGAGGAGTTGGAGTATTGCCCCTTTGGTGGAACATAGGGGTTTGAACTCCGGTTGGCATATTTGTTGTTGTTGTTGTTGCTCCAAGTTCCTTGACTTGATACTCCTTGATCAATGCGTCAATTTTGATTGCCTTGCCCTTGCGATTTTGGCCTCCATTGATTTTGTTGGCGATAACCCCCTTTAGAGTTATGGATATAGTTCGCTTCCTCGCACTCCTGATTCACCATTTGTTTCATGTCTTCGACAATATTTACTTTCTTTGTCTGACTTTCCGTAAACATCTTGGTTAACACATTAATATTTATGGCAAGCCCAGCAATCAATTGGTCTCTCTCTTGGTTGTCTTTTATCATGTTGGTTAGAGAGGGAGTACCGTATGCAATTCAACTAGTGGTATCTTCAAATTGCCAAGCTTGATTGTGCTCGGTCATTTTGTCTAGAATATATGTAATCCTGGGGAATGTTTTGTCCATGAAAGATCTGTCTGCCGCATGTTTAGCTATGGATTGGTTCAGTGGATCCAAACCCATGTAAAATTTCTCCAACAAAATTTCATCCGAAAAACCGTGATTTGGTGACCTCACTATGTATAGCTTGAAACGGTCCCACGCCTCATGTAAGTGTTCTCCTGGTAGTTGTTTGAAGAAGAAGATTTTATCCCTGAGTTCGGATTTCTTGTTATGTGGGAACCACTTGGCTAAGAAAGCATGGACAAGTTCAGGCCAAGAGTGTGTAGAATTAGGAGGTAGATTTTCTCGCTTCTCCAGCCAATGAGTACTTGAATACCCGCAGTCGTAGGGCATCATCTGTCACATTGTTCTGTTTATGCATTGCACACACACCCAAGAAGTTTCTAAGGTGTTGCGTTGGATCATCATCTGTAAAGTTTCTAAATAATCCTTCTGCCTTGAGCATTAGGATTAGCCCATGTTCTACCTTGAATGTAGAAGCGTCAACGCGCGGAGGGATAATGATATTGGTGTCCTCTATATATTCCTCAATATCCGCGAAGGGATTCTCTTTTTCCTCATAATCAGCCATGCTTACCTAGCACAACAAGCAAAGCAAGCAAAGTGTGATGGAATAGAAAAAGATGTAAAGTAAAGTGCAGACTAATTAGTATTTTAAAAACCGTATTACCCGACCACGGCGCCGAAATTTGATATGCTTAAATTACACCTTAATAAATAGGGTAAAGTGGTCGATGTCAAAAATAATAACCCAACTAGGTTGGGGTCGAATCCCATAGGGAATAGGTGTGAAAAGATTACTTGAGTAGTGTGAAACTTAACTTAAATCGTAATTCTATTCTGTTAGCTAAAAAGGATATTGTAATTGAGTGAAATGAAGACAAGTATAATGTTGTAAGATTGTAAGTAATTTAATTAACGAAACCAAGGTTGTGTCCCCTTCAATGAAATGTAATGCTATTGGTGTTAATATGATATATTTCTAATGGAATGTCCTTTGATATGCAAATGATTTCTAAATGACTACCCAATATTTTACAATAGTTTGGTAGTATTTCCTCTTTATGATTTTTTCAAATATAAAGAGTTGCAATTAAGAACAATCAATTTATGCCAGATAAAATCCACTTATTCCTAAGCGATTCTATTAAACAAGGTTTAAAGCCTTGAGTTTTTTAAATTCACTTTTACCAAAACCTAACCCACTTTTCCAAGTAAAGAAAGTGTAAAATGGCATTTGTTAATATTTGCAACCACCAATAATAAATGAAGAATGAGAAATGAATAAATATCAATCAACCATTATATATATATATACCCATTAAAATTACACTCATTTAGGGTCCAAAAACCTTAGTATTTAAACTAGCCACTCATACTAAAATACGAAAATAGGACAATGTTCAAAATCATAATGATTACAAAAGTGAAAGAATCTTTCTTCTAAAGCTTCCAAAAGAATGAATATTCAATGCCTTGGATTGTAGTATCTTTTTTAGACAAGATGACCCACAAAAACCCTAATAAATCTATTTATAGTGGGCTAAAAGTCGTAGCCAAAATTGGACAAAATTGCCCCTGCAGACGACTTATGCGACCGCATATCCATCACAAATCAGGTATGTGATCCGCATAATCTCCCTAATCATCACAGACTTGTAGGTCACCAGTTCCAGGATTCCATCGCGTATTATGCGATTCACATATCTGTTATGCGACCGCATTATCCCATCGCAATCTAGTTGAGAGGCTTCTTCTACTGGAATTATGCGGTCACTATGCAGCTCGCAGAAGTGTTATGCGACCGCATAATGGACTGCATATTCTTCTCTTGGTTTGGCCAAATGATCAGTTACAGTTTGCGATTGCCCGTTGAATTATGCAGTACGCATGTGAATTATGTGGTCGCATATCTGCAACATTTCATCCTTTTGTGACTTTTAATTTATTTTCTATGTTTTTGGGTCTTCAAGCTCATGCACTACAAAACAATAAAATTTCATGAGAATTAACGAACAAATTCATTAAAACAAGCTCAAATCTAAGTAATTGGTATTAAATGTGCCGAAATTCTACGGCACATCACACTCGGCCATGATAGATGCCACCAAAATTACCCGGGGGATAGGAATATTGTTCTCAATCTGGCTAGGGTCTATACGGCTACACACAAATGTTTGCCACCCTTTTACTTCAAAATTTAGGGTGGCTCGTGCAATGGGAACCCCCGATATGATCCACGGTGGTGGTGGTCCTGGAGCTACCAAGATCTATGCTAGCCAAGGGCGAGCTGCATCACCCATTAAATTCATCTCCAGGTATCGGACTGACTCTACCTCCTCGAACACCAAGTAAGTATTCAGAGTGCTTTTATCAAATCAAACTTTCAAGTTCCTCACCTTGGTCATTTTGGTACCCTTCTTGATGTGTGCCACATTGGCATAGAATTCTTGTACCAAGTGCTCTTTAGCATCCATAACACTCTGGGTGAACCACATCCACCCCTTGCGCTCCCTTGATTGTTTAAACACATTTGGATTATATCTATCCAAATCCTTCAATAAGAACCGTTGCTCAAGTGTGAGCGATCTCTTGGGCCACCATTCTCTAAACTTTGTGAAAGTTGTCAAGCTCACAAACTTGTCTTCCCATTGTCACGACCCAAATTCCATAAGTTGTGATGGTGCCGGACACCACTGTCAGGCAAGCCAAACCTTAATTAGTTGAAGAAATTCCTGTTTTAACATTTTCAAAATCGTTACCTTTCATAGCATTTCATAATTAAATAAATAAATCTTTGTAAATTAAGTACGACAGCAGTTCAGCTCAGTTTTAATCGACTAAATCCCAACACATCCCCAGAACCTGGTGACACAAGTACATGAGCAACTTCTAAGGATTTATACAATCATACAAAGCTTGTCCGAGGTACAAACTGAACAAGGACTGAAAATAAAGTACAAATACATAGGAGGAAGACTCTGTCAGCTGCGGAACGCCTCCGGATGATGCAGCCCGTCCAAGTCTCCAAGTCAGTCACTGGGCTATAAAGGTACCTGTGCAACAAAATGCACATCAAGTGTAGTATGAGTACGAAAACAACGTCTACTCAGTAAGTATTCCGCCTAACCTTAGAGAGGTAGTGACGAAAGGTCAGATTAGACACTTGCTATAGGTCAATTCAGATTATTCAAGTGTGATACTAAACATGGTTATCATAGGCAATTTATTAAGTTCAGGAATAAATAATGTCAACTCTTTCCAAAATTTACACTTAAATTCTTCTTCATGTTAATACCAATTAATCAACATGGGTGATTTAGTCAAATAACAACCTAATCAACAGGAAGGAACAACTTCTTCCAAAATATTTAATAATTCTCAATCTCTGTCATTTCAATTGACAACTTAAAATTCCAGGCCAGTAATAAGGCAAAAACAACATAGCAACTATGCAGCAAATATCATGCGCAAGAAATGCCGAGGGTCAAACGGCGCGGACCAACAATAATAAATTGTGCACTGCTGAGGGTCGAACAACTCGAACCATAGATGCATCTATTTTCCCCGCTCGCGAATCGATCATGCGACGCGATCAACATAATAACAATACGGCTAGCCTGCTCGCGAATCATACATGCGACTCAGGTGCTCATATGTACACGTATTCACATAAAAGATTCATATTTTATTCAAGAAAACAGTTTCTCATAGACGTGATAAAATTCTCTTTAATTAAACATGAAGATAGTATTTAGAATATTTTTCTAGAAATTCGTTTGCCAAGTTTTAACAATATTCAATAATATAACCTTGCCAGGAACACAATAATCCACGGGGAAATCCATCCTCTATCAAAATAATTAAGAAGAGTACACCCTAACCTTTTAGGAAAATAAATTACCAATTCCATAGCATTATCAGTCTAAAATTATGATAGGATCACATGTACAACACGTAAGGCTGCTAGTGGGTCCTATACTACCCGGACATGGCATAACAGTAGCTACGCACGGACTCCCGTCACCTCGTGCGTACGTAGACCCCGCAAATAATAGCATTTATTCATTTAGTTCACCTATGGGGACAATTCCCCCTCACAAAGTTAGAAAGGAGACTTACCTCGCTCAGAAATTCCATAAACGACCTCCAAGCCTTCCCGACGACTCCAATCGATGCACAACGCTCCAAAACTACCCAAATGATAATAAGCCAATGAAAATATACTCAAATATTTGCTAAAAATTCAGATTATATAAACTCCTATCTCCACTCAAGGAATTGACCAAAATGCCCTCGTGCCCACGTGCCTGGATTCCAAAATTTGTCGAAGATAAATTCTACCCATAACTTTACTAACTCAAATATACAATTTGTTACAATTTCCATGCTCAAATTTATGGTAAAAGTCCAAAATTCCAAGTTCTAGGTCTTCCCCAAAAATTCCAAGTTTATACAAATTTTCCATGTCTAAATCCATGTAAGATCACATATTTAACTCAAAAATAGGAAGAATTCACTTAACTTGTGTTGCTTGGTGAAAATCCCTCCTTGCGCTCTCCAAAATCATCCAAGCCAAATGAAGGAAATGAAAGAAATTGGCCAAAATTCGTGTTTAAAACAATCTGCTCATGCTTCATCGAGTTGTACCTTGCGCTTGCGCTGTGCAGGTTGTACATCCTATTATAATTTTCCCTTGTTGAACACCTTCTGTTAAAATACCCATTACTCCTTGTAGAAATATCCAAATAATAAACGGTTTGAATATTTAGAAACTAGACTCGAAGATATTTAAATTGATAGGTTGTATACCATATAACTCTTTATATATTCCTAGATATGAGTTTCTAAAGTCGGCTCCATACATCAGAAAATTCTGGCGAAACTACTCCACCAGCCATCTTCAATCAGTCATAACATTCTGATAAAATGTCCAAATTATGAATGATTTAACTTTCTGGAAACTAGAATGCGAGGTATACAACTTTCATATTTTGCAAATTTTCAGATTCCTTATAGATACTTATATATACGCTTCCAAAGTTAGCTATTCGATGCATAAATTGCTGTCCCAAACCAGATTTGCTGCACAATTTTCAGCAGCTATTTTGGTCCGAAATTCATTCCGTTAACCTTCCGAAATCAACCCGAGGCCCTCAAGAGCTTAACCAATTATACCAACATATCCCAAAACATTATATGAACTCGCTCGAGGTCTCAAATCACATCAAACAACGTCGAAATCATGAATCGTACTCCAATTCAAGCTTTATGAACTTTGAAATTTCAAACTTCTACATCAGATGCCGAAACCTATCAAATCACGTCCGATTGACCCCATATTTTGCACACAAGTCATATTCGACATTACGGACCTGCTTCAACTTTCAGAATTGGAATCCGACCCCGATATCAAAAAGTCAAACTCTCGGTCAAACTTCTCAAAAACCTTCAAATTTCTATCTTTAGCCAAATGACTTCAAAATGACCTCCGGACATCCGAATTCACTTCCGATCGCGCTTCCAACTCCAGAATCACCATACGGAGCTATTCCCAGACTCGGAATCCCAAACGAACATCAATATCATCGAAATGTTCTTCAAGCCAAACTTAGGAAATTCCTTCAAAAATGCTAACTTCCACAATATACGCCGAAATGCTCTCGGGTTATCCAATCCCCGATCCGGACATACGCCCAAGTCCGAAATCATCATACGAACCTGTTGGAACCTTCCGATCTTGATTCTGAGGCCGTTTGCTCAAAATTCCAATCTTAATCAATTTCTCCAACTTAAGGCTTCCGAAATGAGAATTTTCCTTCCAATCTAACTTCGAGCTTCCTGAATCTAAACTCCGACCATACGCACAAGTCATAATACCGAAAATGAAGCTGTTCATTACTCCCAACCGCTGAACGACACGCTAAAGCTCAAAACGATCGGTCGGGTCGTTACACCCATATCTCTTTTTTCTTCCACCTCTACGCTGCCCACTCTAGTGTCACCTCCTCTACCATCATCAGGAACATCATCATCATCATCATCTACTTAAACTGGTGCAGGGGGAGTGTATGTAGAGGAGGGCTTTGACCCTAGTTGTTGACATTTGAACCCTTAGAAGAACCTTCTGTGGTGGAGGGTTCGTTGCGGAGTTGGTATCTCACGGGGAATTGTGATGGCTGGGACTGGACCTTAGGTTGTACCTACACTAAGTTACCCTTGGAGGCTTCCCTATATGGGCCATAAGATCTTGATTCTGAGGGCTCTGTGGCCCTACCTCTCCCAGTGGTTTGCTTCTTGGCTATTGGTTTTGTTTGTTCTGCGAGAGGTTGAGTACCCTACCTCGACCTCGGAAGGGTTCAACCCTCCCTTTATAAGTATCACCTCTACCTATTGATCGAACCATTGTCAGCAATACAAAGCAATGTGAGTCAGTTAAAGTCCATAAGCAGTGTGTTAACATCTACATGAAAAATAATGTGCAACTGTGAAATTGCGGCCGCAAAATCTTGAGTGCGGTCGCAGACTGCCTTGTGCGGATCGCACAATTTTTAAGTGTGGTCGCACAACTGAAGTGCGGACCATAACATTTTGAGTGAGATCGCACAATACCAGGCTCAGACTACTGGTTCTCTTAAGTTTGAACCTGCGGTCGTACACATTTTTCTGCGGCCGCAGTTCATTTTCTGCGGACCACACAATTGTGAGTGTGGTCCGCACATTGAACGCATCCTTTGTTGACCTAACTTAAGATCTGCGGAATGCACAATTTCATATGCGGCCGCACAATTAAAAATAATATGACACTGAACTTATGTTTTGAAATTTTTTGAAAAATTTAGACATGGTATTGGCAAATTAAACATGATACATTATTTACCCAGCCCCCAAGGAGTACATATGACTTTGCCCACACAATTTTAAGCACTCATGATGAACATTGACAACTTAGGCCTAAAAATAACAATAATGCTTAAAAACAAAAACTAAGAAATCTTGAAAAAAATCTATACATGAATTGAACATACTAGTGATGAAGGATGCAAGGTAGAATCTTGGCTGGTGAGATGAGTGTGGAGTGTGAAACAATATTTTTGCATTTTGTTGCTTTGGTTTCAAGAGTTCAGAGAGCGTAAAGTTTTTAACAATGCTATGAGGGCCTATTTATAGGTTGACCAAATTAGGTCAAAAATGAAGCTAAGTGTGACCGCACATTTTTTAGTGCGATCTGCATTCTTTCATCTTCGGTCCGCACAAAATTGAGTGTGGCCGCAAATATTTGTGCGGACCGCATAATATCGAGTGCAGACGTAGAACGGCCTTTTCTATGCAATTCCAAACTTCAGAGAGTTGCATTTTTTGGGTCTTCAGTTGTGCGGCCGTACAAAGAATTGTGCGACCGCAGATTCCTCTATGAGGTAGCATTCAATATTGTGTGGTCTGCACTTTTTCAACACTTGGCCATTTTTTCGATCACAGTTCCTGCAAGGCACATTCATTCCTGCAATTCACTTCAAAACCAGTTAGCTCAAAACAAAACCTATCTAGAAGGGAAGAAAAAGGAAAATAAAAAGAAACGCGGGTTACCTCCAAAGAATCGCCTAATTTAATGTCGTGGCACGACACAAATTACCGTCAATCACTTGAAATGAATTAATGCCATGACGTGGCCATCATCAACTTTTCTAAGATAATGCTTCACACGGTGAACATTGACTCTAGACACTTCATCATTTTTATTCTTCATGTCTAATGCACCAAAGGGTTTCACATTCACAACCTCAAACAGACCATTCCACTTAGACTTCAACTTTCCCGGAAACATCCGTAACCGAGAATTGAACAATAACACAAGATCACCTTTTTTGAACTCCTTTTTCCGGATGTACTTGTCATGGAATTACTTCATCTTCTCCTTATATAAGGAAGAACTTGTATAAGCATAGTACCGATCATCAAGCTCATTCAATTATGTCGCCCTTAAGTTTGCGGCGACATCCCATTCAAGATTGAGCTTCTTCAATGCCCACATAGTTGTGTGCTCAAGTTCCACTGGAAGGTGGCAAGCTTTCCCGAACACTAACCAGTATGGAGACATCCCAATTGCTGTTTTGTAAGTCGACCTATAAGCCCAAAGTCAAGTTTCTTCGACCAATCCGTCCGGTTGGCATTCACTATCTTCGAGCTTCATTGTTGGGTAAAGCCACGGCTTCAACACATTTTGACACAGAGTCCATAGCTATCAAAATGTAAGTGTTCCCACAAGAGCTTACGAACGGCCCCGTGAAATCAATGTCCCACACATCAAAAATGTCAATTTCCAAGATGGTGGTGAGGGGCATCTCATTTTTCATAGAAATCCCACTGGCCCTTTGACATTCATCACAACGCTTGACTAGATCACTAGCGTCCTTGTAGAGGGTAGGCCAATAGAATACACAACTCAACACTTTTGTCGATGTTCTCGCTCCACCATGGTGACCACCATATTGTGAAGAGTGGAAAGCCTCAAGAATGTCCACTTGTTCTTCCTCCTCTACACATCATCGAATCACACCATCGGTACAAATCCGGAAGAGATACGATTCATCCCAATAATAGTCAAGGCAATCCTGTTTGAGCTTCTTCCTTTGGTTTGAAGAAAACTCATTCGGTACAATACCGCTCACAAGATAATTTTCTATGTCGGCGAACCATGCCATCTCAGTCATTGAAATGGCTAGAAGTTGCTCATCGGGGAAGGAATCATTTATCTCAAGGCCGTCATGTGGCCTCTCCTCCTCCTCCAAGCGAGAAAAATGGTCTGCCACTTGGTTTTCACTACCTTTGCGATCTTGAATTTCTAGATCAAACTCTTGCAATAAAAGCACCCATCACATTATCCTCGCCTTTGAATCTGTTTTGCTCATTAAGTACCAAAGCGCCGCATGATCAGTCTGGAAAATCACCTTTGTACCCATCAAGTACGAGCGGAACTTCTCCATAGCAAAAACAATTGCAAGCAGCTCATTTTCGGTCACTGTGTAATTTACTTGGGCATCATTCATGGTCATACTAGCATAGTAGACCGGATGGAAGATTTTGTTGATACATTTCCCTAAAACTGTCAGATTTCCATATCACTTGTGTCACACATGAGCTCGAAAGGAAAGCTCCAATCTGGTACAGTGATAATAGGAGTAGTAGTCAATTTGAACTTGATGAATTCAAAGGCCTTCATGCAATCCTCGTTGAAATGGAACTTGCCATCCTTCTCAAAAATCTCACACAAGGGGTTCACCACTTTGGAAAATCTTTGATGAAACGGCTATAGAACCCCACATGACCCAAGAAGCTCCTCACTCCTTTCACGGATGTAGGGGTGGGAGTTTAGAAATCCCCTCTATTTTGGCCTTGTCGAGCTCAATACCATGCTTTGAAATTTTGTGGCCGAGGACAATGCCTTCCTCGAGCATGAAGTGACATTTTTCCCAATTCAATACCAGGTTTGTCTCCTCACATCTTGCCAAGACCTTATCCATATTTTTCAAGCAATCATCATACGAATTCACGACCATGGAAAAGTCATACATGAAAAGTTGTCGGTTTATTGCATAACCCAAATGGAATCCGCGAGAATACGAAAGTACCATAGGGACAAGTGAAAGTAGTCTTCTCCTTGTCCTCCAAAGCAATAAGAATTTTATTGTAGCCGGAATATCAATCAAGGAAACAATAGAAATCACGGCCGGCCAAACTATCAAGCATTTGATCAAGGAATGGAAGTGGAAAATGATCTTTCCTTGTGACTTTGTTGAGCTTGTGGTAGTCCCTACACACTCTCCACACGGTCACCGTTCTTGTAGGAATAAAATCATTCTTGTGATTGGTGACAACAGTCATGCCCCCTTTCTCTGGGACACATTGTACCGGAGAGGTCCACAAGCTATCGGAAATGAGGTAAACAACCCCGACATCCAACCATTTTATGATCTCCTTCTTCACTAATTCTTGCATTGCTTCATTTAATCTTATTTGATGTTCAACGCAGGGTTTGGCATCCTCCTCTAAAATAATCTTGTGCATGCAAAAGGTGGTAAAGTCTGCCAATGTCCATCTGATAGCTTTCTTCCTCTTTTGTAGCACCCCAAAGTATAGTCTACATGCACGTTAGTCAAACAAGAGGAAAGAATAACCCGTAAAGTATAACACAGGCCAAGGAATTCATACCTGAGATGTGGAGGCAATGGTTTTAACTCCAAAGTGGGAGGCTCCTCGATTGAGGGCTTTGTTGGAGGAGTCTTCCGTTTTTCAAGATCTAAGGACAATTTGTGGGGTTCATAAGTATACGACCCAATTCCTTGCAATGCATTCACACATTCCACATGGCCATCCTTCTCATCGTCATCATGAGTTAGAAATACATCCTCCAAAGTATCATCATGGAACTAGCATCATCAACAATCACCTCGGTCACTAAATCCACAAAAGAAAAAACTTCATTGCTATTCGGTTGCCTCATATATTTGCACACATGGTAAACCACATTTTCATCACCCACCCGGAAGGTGAGCTCACCGGCTTCCACATCAACAAGATCCTTCCCCATAGCAAGGAAAGGTCTACCCAAAATAATAGGCAACTCATAGTCCACTTCACAATCAAGAATCACAAAATCCGCCGGGAGGATGAACTTATCAACATGAACCAACACATCATCAATAATACCCAATGTCTCCTCATAGTACGATCTACCATTTGTAAACTCATAGATGTTGGTCTTGGTTAATTCCCAAAGTTTTGAACACCAAGTAGGGCATCAAGTTGATACTCGCCCCCAGATCACAAAGAGCGTTGGCAAAGTCGGGGCTTCCAATGGTGCAAGGGATTGTGATAGCGCAGGGATCTTCTAATTTTGGAGCCATTGAGTGCACAATTGCACTCACTTGATGTGTCATCTTTATAGTCTCACAATTCATCGACCTTTTCTTTGTCACCAAATCCTTTATGAACTTTGCATATCCGGGCATTTTCTCCAAAGACTCAACCAATGGCACATTAATAGATAAGCTCTTCATCATGTCAATAAAGTTCTTGAATTGGTTCTCGCTATTTGACTTGGCAAGCCTTTGAGGGTATGGAGGAGGAGGTCTTTGGCATTGGTGCCTTTGCCTTTGGCACTACCGGTTCCGGTATGTCAACAATGTGTTCCCTAGACGGGTTCAGTTCTTATTGAGTTTCCTCCACATTTTCATCAATATCAATTTTCACTTCGTCATTAGCTTGAACCACATTGTTTGGAATCTCATCTTCTTGAATCACTTTATCATCATCCACAATTCTTCTTTGACTTGACGTGGTTGAATCCCCACCTTTTCCACTCCTTGTGGTCACGGCCATGGCATGTCCCGTGTTGTTCCCACCCTTTGGGTTCACCACCAGGTCACTTGGTAGTGCCCCCTTAGGACAATCGTTTAAAGCTTACGATATTTTCCCAATAGAACATCCAAATTGCGAATTGAAGTGTTGTGAGAGGCTAGTTGAGCATCGAAGTCGGCATTTTTCTCGTTGTTTGAACATGTTCTCAATACGCCCCATCTACTTATTGGAAGAGCTAGGCCCATGAGACGAATAAGGAGGCGGGTTGCTTGGTTGTTGATACATCGGGGGCCTTTGAAAACCCGACCCCCGATTCCCTTGGTTATTATTCCAACCCCTTTGGTTGTTTCCTCCCTAATATCCTTGATTGTTTCCACTCCAATTGCCTTGGTTGTTTTGAATGTTTTGATTTTTCCAATTGCCTCATTGTTATGATTGTTCCAATTACCTTGATTGTTGTTACACCACTCCAAATGCCTTGGTGGTTTGAGTTCCAATTTCTTTGATTACCTTGAGATCACCATTGTTGTTGATTCGAGACTTGAGAGTTGTTTCTCTGCCCTTATAAGTTGTTCACGTATTGCACTTCCTCCTCTTGTTCATTGTATGATTCATCTTTGTCCAACCCACTATCATCTTGCACATATTGTTCCACACGGTTTTGCACTTGTTGACCCTTTTGCCTTCATTTGTTCACCATCATATTAATACCTTCTATTGCATTTACTTGCTTAGGACCTTGAACTTGTTGAAGTTGAGCTTTGGCTAATTGATTCATTGTGATGGTCAACTCGGCAATTGCTTGCGCGTGCTCATGCAATTCTCTATGTAGGTGAATCACATTTGGATCACCTTGACAAACATTTGCTCTACTTTTCCATGCCGATGAAGTATCCTCCATTTCATTTGAGATTTCACAAGCTTTGGAATATGGTATTGTCATGAAATTCCCACCGGCAAGTTGGTTGACCACGCGGTGATTGGTAGTTTTGATCCCCCTATAGAAAGTTTTTTGAATCATAGCCTCAGTTATGTCATTATTCGGGCACTCTTTGACCATATTACGTTACCTATTCCATATCTCGTGATAAGGCTCATTGGGTTATTGCTTGAATGCTAGAATCTCGTCTCGAATAGTAGACATATGCCCGGGAGAAAAGAACATGTCAATGCATTTCTCCGCCAGTTCATCCCATGTATGGAAAGAATGGTTTAACGATCTTTCTAACCAATCCAAGGCTTTTCCCCGTAGAGAGAATTGAAATATCCTCAACCTTAGAGCATCCTCGGAGACGTTGGTCTGTTTACTCCCCCAACAAGTGTCCATAAACCCTTTCAAGTGTTTGTATGCATTTTGACGTGGAGCCCCGGTGAAGATTCCCCGTTGCTCTAGCAATGTGAGCATAACATTGGTGATTTGGAAGTTGCTCGCCCTAATGCGAGGCGGGACTATGGAACTTGCATATCCTTTTTTGGCAACACCCAGTGTGGAGTCGCTCTTGGTGGAGGTGGGGGAGGGACGAAAATATTGTCATGAGGCGGTCGGCCTCGTCTATTTGCTTGAGGTTCAAGAGGAACCTCATCAACTTGTTCATCATCCACTTCCTCCCCCAAAGGCATGTTTCCGAGGGGATCATTGTTGAGAGCCATTTTTGTACCTACAATTGTTTCACAAGAAAAGTTAGTAACCCGGAAGGAAAGGAACACAAGTCACACACAAAACCAAATATATAGCTAAATTCATTTTTATCTCCCCGGCAACGGCGCCAAAAATTGATGCTGCCCAAGTTCACACCACAGTTTGGGGTTGTGAAGCGGTCAATGCAATTATACTTACCCAACTAGGAGTCGGGATCGATTCCTCAGGGAGCGTAGATAGGATTAGGTATATACTCCGACTAAGCATATAACGAGTCTAAGATGCACTTCCACATACTTTGTTGTTGTTGTCTACTTCTAAATTGAGCTATTTGCAAATGTAAAACTAGAGAATGATATTTTTGTGTTGTTTTTCAAGTTTGTAAAAGATCTAGGGATGTGACATCAACCTAAGTGTTTTGCTAACGGGTTGTGGTCTTTAGAGCAAGTTTGGTTGGTCGGGGTGTGATATAGAAATCAACACGCAATTACCCACTCAATATCTCTCGGTAATATATAGAGTGGTTTTTCCCGATTTTGCTTTCTCAAGTCCAAATGGGTAATTCACAAAACAGTTCATAGATGCTCAAGTCAGGTTTTACTATCTCTATATTCAACCCTTAAATCGAGACTATCAATTTCTTGAGTTCATCCAAATTTATTGTTAGCCAAGTTTTCCTAGACTCAGCCTCTCTTTCTCAATTAGAGACTAAGTCAAATAAGCGTCAACCAATGTTTGCAACAATTGATTCTACAGTTAGAGCAAGAACTAGGCTATATATTCCACACCCGACCATAAACAAGTCCTAAATCAAACGCCCATTAGGCACCCACACTAGGGTTGGGTTACATCCCTAGCTAAAAATTTAGCTACTCATAGATAAAAAGGAAGAAATTATAGAAGAAAGGAAGATTAAACTCATATTAATTGATAAAGAGATGAAACTCCAATGTAAAATAGACAAACTATCGTAAAATTTCCTAAAGCGGTAAATAAAAATGGCACTGTACTTTTAGATTTTCAAAGTTAACCTAGTATTTTGTCAAAAAGGATTATTTATACACAACTGAATATTTTGGACAAAATTGCTCTTTTGGAGGTTCTACTGCCGCACAATTCTGTGTGCGGTCTGCACTTTGATGCAGAGCTTGACAGAAGGGAATTCTATGGCCGCACAATTCTGAATTGCGGCCACACTTCTTCAGGTTCTATGGACCGCACATTTCTGAGTGCGGTCGCACTCTTGAGTTCTGCAGCAGCACATTTCTGAATGGACTTAAAGTTGGATCTCTCTGATCATCCTCTTCTGCGGCTGCACAATTATTGTGCGGTGTATACGGTCAAAATCTGGTGCAATTGATTTTGCAGTATGACATCGAGGATGGATCCGAGGAACAATTTCGAGAGGAGTTTATTGAACGACAATATCAAGGGGTTGGCATATATCGTAGCAAGGAAAGGGGAAAGACCCGGCGAAGGAAAGATCGGGGATTCCTGAGCATATATGACTAGGGCTGACAAGCGCCTGCAAAATGGTACGAGTCTGTGTTAGATAAATAAATGGCCGTGCTAGCTGTTCCCTTTTGTCATAAATGCTGATGTACTATGTTAGGGTTTCCCCTCCTATATAAAGGGGACCCTTGTCATTTCTTAGACATATGATATTCAATACAAGGAACAAGAACATTCTCTGTTTTATTAATCAAACATTCCCCACTCTCTCTTTGTTAGCTCATTTACTTACATTTATTGCGTTTAATCATAAATAGCATACTCCCAAACCTATAAAGTTGTTATAGCTTCATCGATCGTCTAACGGTAGCCCCGAACCTTGACCTCGAGGACCCCCCGAGGCCAGCATCGAACATCCGATTCGAGGCTTCCCGGTTTGCTTATCTTCGATTTCATATTGTTTTTACTATATCTGTTTCAATCGTACTTAGCATCAACTGCATAACAACTAGAATTAAAATAGATCGCATATTTTTAGAACCACATAATCAAATTCAATTGTAATTACCATTTCCCCAGTAAATAGTTTGGCGGCCCACCGTGGGACTAAAAATAATAGCGATTGTTTTAGTTCTGGTTCACTACAAAACACAAGTTACTTTTCACACTCTTTTCTTGCCCAAGAATCTTTGATTTCATGTCAAATGGAGGATTCAGCGAATACATACGAAGGTAGCAGCTCTGAGGACTTTGGGGAGAATGATATAACCACCCCAAATGCTGGTATATCATTGCAAGACCACAGTAGCACACTGGAGCTAACCCCTGAGGATGCGGACTCGAGCAGCGCCCAACATGACGATACCAGTTCCCACACCAGTAGGAGTGCGCGCCGAGAGGATCGACACGAAGCACGAGGAATTATCACACGAAGGGAAGAAGGAGCCAGCCTCCGTATAATCTTCAAAATACTACAGACACAACAAGCGGCTATCACTCAGCTGCAAAACCATCAAAAGATCTCGAGCGCGGTGGCATCGGGGAAAACCTCTCGAATGCAGTGATTGTCGGAAAGATCTGATGATAATGGGCCAGAAACCAACCCCGCTATTATAGAGACACTCGAGAGCCTCGTAAAAAGGATAGAATCAAGGCTCCTGGAGAAAGAGCCGAAGTCATACAGGGTAAGATATCAACCTTACATCAACAATCGGAGAGACGCCATGAGAAAAGACACACCCCAAGTCAATAGAAGGGTGGACCGAGGTCGAACCCCCCTACCCCAGGATTGGTGATCGAAGCTAGAACCAACGGATATCCAGAACCGTCAGAAGTGCCCTCATCGTCTGAATACAACTTCGGTGTTGGTGCTACAGATGTTGTAGCGCCTATGGGTGGAATCAGGGACACCAGATGGCCAAGGCCCATATTGTCAGACCCTTCGCGATGAAACCCTAATCTGGTGTGCGAATTCCACGGTGCGCACGACCATAGGACCGAAGATTGCAGGCAGCTCCGGGAGGAAGCGACCCGACTAAGCAAAGGATACCTCCGAGAATTTGTTGACAGCCGATCCATGAAACACACTCAGGGAAGAAAAATAGCTTGAAGGAGCGGAGCGGGGAAACCATAACACGTCGACCGCGCAACCATCGGCGGGACCAACGTTCTCATAAACCTCGTGACCAAAAAAATGAAAATATCCATGGCAGCGGCAGGATTAGTTCGGGACCAAAAGATGTGGCAAGGTAAGAAAGCCTCGGTACGGGGTATAGCAGGCGTTCCTACGGGAATGAGGTACACAATTCCCTACCTACTAAAAGCAAGATATCCTCTTCTGAAAAAGATAATTTCTATGTCGGCTGGTACAACCCGAAATCCAAAAACTTCCTTTTCTATGCAATTGTATTTAACTTTAGCAATATATTTTCTTCAGTATCTATCGCACGGGCTGGAGTTATCGGGCCGGCTGGACACTTGGTCCGTCTAACTCGAAGGGCGTTATCGAGTTGTCGGCCCAAATGGGCTGTTGAAATCCCAAATTTGGGCAGATTTTGCTGCCAGCTTGCACCTTCCCCTAGTAGTGGAGGAACCTCTGATAAAAATGGGTATATCTCCAGGGATACGGACTCTGTTCTCCCGAGGGGTCTCGAACGAGAGAGGTGTCGCGCTCAGCATAATTCCGAGGCCGCCTAAGGGCGACATAATTGGACAACTTGCAAAAACCATAAAATCGACTAACGTCGAAGCCGAGTATGAGGTTATGACTGAAGGTCTAAAGTCAGCCAAAGGACATGAGTCAAAGTCACCCGGGAGAAGTATGTTTCTCTGCCGGTGGTAGGTCGGGTAAGGGAGAGCTTCGAAAAAAGCAGAGTGCAAAGGTGCTCGAACATGATCCAAGTCACGCGACCACGTCGCAGGGAGTAAATCTCGATGTAGAAAGCAAAGTCGGTACCCTCCTAAAGCTCGTTAAGAAAAACGATCTCCCCCCTAGGACACTCATCTGGCTTTCCAAAGTCGACTCTGCAAACCAGACAAAAGGTAAAGGGGAGGCATACAACGGCTATTTGAAAATCGAGGAATTACCCAAATATCCGAATGAACTGAAGGCCCTACGAATAAATACAGCTCGATTCTTACTCAAAAAACTAATGGTAAAGGTCACACACTTTAGAAAACCACGAAGGAACCTGCGGAAGTCATCTTGGCACCCCTTGTCCCAACCGGATAGATAACCAGAACAGTCTCGTCGCTGCGTCCATTCCTGAAATGGAGGGCGGACGTCATCGGGCCTCTACCAATAACGCTTGGTAAAGCTAAACTCACTCTATTTTACGACTAACTATTTCTCAAAGTGGGAAGAAGCACAGGACCTCGAAAATAAAAGAAGTCGGTAACTCGGCGGGGAACCATATCCGGCTTTGGCGCGAAAAAGTACAAACCTGCATGGCAGATCCTGCAAACAATGGGAAGCAGGGTCTCCCGAAGATCACAAAATGGAGAGGATCCTACCAACGCCTCACCACCCTCGTACTGGCAATCCGTACGAATCCGAAAGCCAAACCAACATCAAAAATTTGAAAAGGGAGTCAAAATACGCAAAATGAAGACGAAGGGGAACACCGCTCTAAAGTCCTACGGGCATATCACGCAACTCCAAAATCTAAGAATAGAAAAAACGTTGTCCTTTCTGGTGGCTGGGTCCTAGCTCTTAACATCAGCCGAAGAAGTAAAGACAAATGTCAGAATACAGCATGCAACGGAGAATTCAAGCAACAAAGCAATGACTAAAGCCCTCGAGTTATTAGATAAAAGACGGGGAGCATCGTCGGTCCAAACAACCGTCCAAAGACGAAATCCACCCACCGATATTTCGAAGCCAGGGACTCGATTTTAAGAAAGGTCATCCTAAAATATTCGAAACCCAAAATAATACAGGATATAGCCAAGCCCGAGCTGGGGAGGTTCGTACTGCGCCCTCGAAAAAGTCCGCAAGAAATCATGCGGGATGGGCATCACGGCAGGCGAACAACCTCCAAATGACTTGAGCACATCCATGCTCAAACACTGCCACTGGAATTGTACAAAGGTTCCACCAAATCAAGTCTTTTAATTTCTGATTTCATTCTTATAGTCATTTTTCTCAGTACTCTTGTAAACTCCCCAGAAAGGTAAAATCCACACAGCAAATATATGTATGATTCAGATCTCACTTATCTCCATGAAAGTCCTTATTTACAATGGTATTATTTGTATAAAGAAATCCAAAGAATCATCTTTACACAATCCACCGATTCTAAGGAATCTGGTAAAACATAAACCAATATTCTAATTAACGCTTAGCATGGAAAGCCACAGACCAAACAACAAAATAAACACTGATTTTCTTTTCTATCCGTTCTTTTCCATTAGTATAGGAATGTTCAATTATTTTCTTAATCAAAACATTATCCGCCTTATTCGGGCCCATTTCGTTTCAAAAAGATCTAAGTCTCCAAAAATAAATCCTAAATTCTTCATGTCATTAACACTGAACCAATAATGAAAGGGAATAACACTTACATAGAACAAGACTCAAAATCTTCAACCATCTTCACCGAAAAGGCGGCGAAGGCGTGAAGCCAAGCGGCTAGTGGGATCCAGAGGAAGTATCAACTATTAAATCCATGAGGGAAACCAGAAATCTTTTCATATAAAAGAAATAACACATTTAATCATAGTACTTACTTCAGGCTTAGGAGACTTATAAAATCTCTTTCCAGGGTTAAAAGAAGTTTTTGAAGTGAATAAGTGAGCAATTTCAACGCAATGACACCTCCTCTTGGACGAGCAACTACTTTCTGACATTATCAACTTCTTTGTAGATTAAAATATAATCTTGTCAAGGAAAATTAAAAGAAATAAGATAAGAGAGAAGGGTAAGTTTGGAGGACCCCTAGTTTTTGGCTTTGGGGATCTGTTTTAACGAAGGTGAGAAGGGTGTAATTCGTGTGTTTGTTCGGTAGATTTTAGGGTGGGTTGGTTTTAGTTGGGTCGGGTTGGGGGTTTAATTGGGTAGCGGATCGGGTATAAAATAAAGTGGGAAGTTTTATTCAGGAGCTGCCACGTGGCACTCCGTCCAAATTAGGTGCAATATTGTACAAAGTATGAGGGCAGGGATATGGATAGCCCAATAGTATAACGAAGGGTACATGTAAATAATATTTGAAAGTAGAGGGGTGTATTTGGCCCTTTTTCAAATTTAATTTGAATTAATTAATTAGCTTAGATTTGCAAAAAAAGGGATTAAAATCGGACATGGGCCAAAATTACCCAGGCCCAAACCCCTTCTCTATACACATATACACCCCAGCCCAAATAAGCTAAACTCGGCAAGCCCCGTTACCCAAAACGACCCTGTTTAAAGAAGAGATTAATCTCAGTCGTTGATCTGTTTAGAACCAACGACTGGGAACTGGTCATCAATTTAATATATATATATATATATATATATATATATATATATATATATATGTCCGAACTCCCCCCTCCCTACCCCTCAAACCTCAATCCCCTAACCCCTCTCTCCCCATCTCTCTCTCCTCACCCCTTTAACCCCCATCGGCTTTCGCCGTCCTCCGCCCATCTCCGCCGACTGGAAATTTCTCACCAGCGGCAGAGCTCAACCAAATAATACCATAATTTTACCATACAACCCTCTTCCTCTCCTCAACCTCGTCCTACTACTGGTTTCCCCAAAAAAACCACTCAATATCGACCAATTTCAGATCTGAGATCTGAAAACCCTAAAAGCTTACACTGGAGGATTTCAAGCAAACTTGTAGCTCAGGCTCACATGAGTCGATGGCTTTTGACAAGAGTCATCGATTCATGTAAGCTTGAGTTATTTTTGAACTTATCGGAATCTGGCCAAAGCCCAGCGGCTCAAACTTTTCATGCCAAACAATCCCCACTAATTGGTACCCCCATTATTCCTTTCATTTATTTTAAACAAAATTGCTTGTTTGGTCTAGTTTTAGATTTTTTTAAGTATTACTGTATTACTGCTCCATGCATGTTTAATTAGTTTAGGTTTTCCTTAAGTAAATATTTGTTTTAAGTCTAGGTTATATTAATTACTAATTAATTAGGATCTCATAATTGTTCTTGTCTAGTGAATTCTGTGTTAAAGTTCATTATAGGGGTTTGGTCTATTTTACTCGGCTCAATTAATGTTAGATTTCCAGATTCCTTCATGGCTTCTTGGTCTTCTTTCTTAAGAAGAGTTTATATGTTAATCACTTTAGTATGAACCTGCATGTTAGGTTTATTTTGAATGATAATTTATATTAATTTCATTACTCAAATCCCAACTAATTAGTCTAGGATTTTCTGGTCTTTCTGGATTTATTTTATTCTGGAATGTTAATCTTTGTATATTTGTTCCCTGTTTAGTCGGTTTAGTCAATTTAGGATCATGTACTCTCTCTTCCCTTATCTTCCCTAATTGTTCATATGTTAAGATTAATCAACCTTAATACTAATCATGCATGTGTCAAGTCTATCTAAAATGGTGATTACCTAAACTAATTAGTCTAAAATTCATAGGCTGAACTTGCAAACTACCTCTAGTCATTCGTTCCTCACAAACAACCTAGGATTAATTGACTCATCATGAGCTATTAAGCAAGTTGTATGTGAGTCAATCAAACTCTGAGTTTTGGTTAATGGAAATTAATCACACTTGACTAGTTAAGCTTAAGTTTGAAAATTAAGATAAGTCATAGTGTAGGATAATTAACTAAGTCTAATGACCTAATCATTAATTAATCTATGTACTAAAACAAATTGAGATTCAATTGATTATTTTAGAATTGTCTAACCCCAGTACTAAAGAATCTTAAACTTCCTACTACTAAGTTAATCACATAATAGGCTTACTTCAATTAATCTAACCTAAATCCTGAAAATAGCTCAATCAGGGTCAAATATTAGTCTAAATTAAGCTTCATTAAGGGTTAACTAATAGCTTAATCAATCAATTAGGATGAAATTACTTAACACTTGATAAATAACCTAACCCTTAACCTTAAATACTAAAAGAGTAATTTTGAGGGCACTAAGGGGGAAGTTTAGGAACTTCCATTGAAGAATCTTGGGTGTAAAAATCCAAGAAACTTTTATAATTAGAAAAATATAAAAAAAAACAAAATCAAAAATCATATAATCAGATTTTTTTAGGTAAAACAATAATTTTTAAAGGGGGATAAGGGCTGGAAATAAAGGAACATTCTAGAAGAGGGGGGAGGGGGGTTACAGTTGTCCTATAGGATAAGGATGGACAGTTGTACCTGTACTATTTTAACTTAATAGGTAAGGTATATTCCCTAAAAGATGCTACCCCTAAACTCCCTATAAATAGACTACATTATTCTCTGAAAAAACACACCTACAGACCGGAACACACTCTTTACAAATCTGGATACAGAAATTTCACACAACACACACATAGTAGAAATTCTACACTGAAAAAATACTCAAATAGATGCTAAAACATCTTAAATATTTTGTTTTTCTCGGTCTTAGTATTCTGAAACATGGGTTATAGCTGCTGATTTTCTGGGTTATTAAGTTTTCTGGGTCGAAATCTGGGTTTTCTTGTTGATTTTACTCCAATCTCTGGTATTCAAGCTATCATTTTTCTGGGTATTCTTACTGCTGGTTCTGCTGCTGTATTAAGCTGCAAAAGCTTGATTTTCTGACCTTTATTTGGTCACTCCTTTGTTGTTATTTTTTACTTTTAAGGTGTCTAACAATCTCACTTTAAATAGAAATTGTTTTTTAAGCTCAAAAATCTGTGTTTGTTTGGTGTTCAAAATGTTTGGTATTGTCTGAATTTTTCTGTTAATTTAAAATCATGAACATGTGAGATTTGGGCTGATTTGTGTCAATAGACTATATGTTAGTGTTATCTTGAACATTTGTTAATTCTGGTCATAAAA
Source organism: Nicotiana undulata (assembly GCA_005239495.1). Classification (NCBI taxonomy): domain Eukaryota; kingdom Viridiplantae; phylum Streptophyta; class Magnoliopsida; order Solanales; family Solanaceae; genus Nicotiana; species Nicotiana undulata. The sequence continues at coordinate 63,868 of ML274324.1, read as the reverse complement.
ATCTGAATCATTTTGCTATGTGCTCAATTGGCCTTCTTGGCTATGTTTATTCTTGCTGAAATCTGTATGTATACATATAACTGAGGTTGGAAGAACCAAAATAGCATTAAAGGAAGTGAATCTGACCCTCTAATGGTCAGATTCACTCTATAATAATGCATAAAGTGTTGTTTTGGTTGGTTGAAAATCACAGGCAGAGGAGCAGGTCTATTAGTCATAATTAAATCCCAGAGGATTCAAGTGGAAGCAACAACTTAGAGTTGTACTTCTTTTTTCTTCTACTGTTTTCATATCCATGTAAAAAAATTGTATTTTTACAGTGGAACAAAGATGTAAAAAATGTATCTATAGACTTATTCTTTTTAGAATTATTGTAAACAAAAACCGGACAATAATATGTATCTCATTCATTTGTATATATAGAAAATGGGTCAGACTGCTTAAGTGACCCATCAAGGCTTGAACTAGCCTGAACCCCAGGCTATTGGGCCTAAGGGGTACGAAAGCCCAAAGCTTTAGGGCTATATTTTTGCTTTAAGGTTAATACAATATGGCATATGTTAGGTACCTGATTATTATGCTTCAACTAAAATTAAAAGGCCTTAAAAACTTTACGTGATTTTTGATATTAAAACCAAGTTGTCTGAAATTCCAGTTTTTACTGTGGAAAACTCATTTTCTTAAAATTCTTGTAATTTACCTTAAGTAGCTTATTACAAATCTAATGAATTCTGAAATGTATAAGTATAGTTTTCCTAAATAGCATCTCTGTAATAGCTGAATGTAATAATGTTGCTAAATGAGTTTCTGATTGTAGTTTTAGAACTGTAAATCAATGGTTCTTTTTTATGCTTTTAAAATTCATTCATTTAATATGCTTAGCTGAATTGCATAAATCATCCCTTTCACAAATAGCCAAAAATAGGATTGGCCTAAAAGTGTTAATTACTAAAATTGGACTAGATTTGGCCATGGCCCAAAGACCTACCCTTAGACTAGCTAACTTAGCCTTAGACAATTTTGAACACATACATACCCTATAGTCCAAAATATCTCTTTTAGGCTAGTACTGCAAACAACTTAGAAAAACAAATGAATAGTAGTTGTGCTTCAAATAAGCATTTAAACCATCATGACCGTAGTCATGATTACGTAATCTACACTCGGGTTTGCAACTCAAGCTCCCGATCACAACTTCGAACAATAATAAAAATCACACATAGTAAATCGCGGGTGCATTTCATGTGGCGCATTTACAATGTGTCCAAAATGACAAGTGCACGCCATCGTGACTTGTTTCAGAATAATTCATAAATATTAAAAAAGTGGCTAAAAAGTAAAAAGGCTAACGCACAATAGGTTTAAAATATGTAAATAATGAGATAATTAGGTCAAATATCAATAGTTAAGCGATCGTGCTAGAACCACGGAATCCGGGAGTGCCTAACACCTTCTCCCGGGTTAACATAACTCCTTATCCTGAATTATGGTTCGCAGACAATTTTAAACAGAGTCTAAAAATTCCTCGGTTTGGGATTTCAATAAATAAATGGTGTCCCGGAACACCGTAAAAATCCGGGTGGCGACTCTAAAACAAATAAAAATCAATAAATAAATCCCAAAATCAAATAATGTCACTTTAATTGAAAAAACTCCCTAATCCACCCTTACCGGTGAAAAAAGGAGGTGTGACAAATACAACAGCGTACGTTGCACTGTTTTCCTTCGATCGGGATTTATCCCCAAAAAGGGTTTTACCGACAAGGTTTTTAACGAGGCAACATTTATGCGCTATCCAAGGAAAGCTCAACCAAGTATCCAAGGCTCCTCTACAATAAACCTCAAATNCCCCCCCATAGAAGAAACTACCGAAGAAAGTCCCGATAGGAGAATGCTGTAACGGGCCAAACGGTCAAGACAATCGTGCCTGCGTAGGATGATCGAGCCCTCAACATTGAGAAATATGTACACATATACGGAATAATCAAAGGAAGAATCTTTTATACAATCTTTGATCTTTCAAAAGGATATCTCATCCCTAATAATGGCTCCATAGCTAAAGTATTCCCGAGCACTCGGGGACTGTTACGAAAACGCAAATGAGGTAGTAAAATCCTGAATGGGTAATCTCGAGCCCAAAAGTAATCAAAGGGCAGTTTCAAAACAACAAGTCCTCATGACGTAGTCAAAACTGCAAGTCCTACGGGCATGACCTAGATTTCAAAGCCCCGAGCGGCCATTTCCAAAATAACAAGGCCCAATCCCGATTTCTAAGCCAAGGCTATATATTTGAACTTGTAAGACCCCTAAAAAGGCAAACCCTTGAATATAGACACCGAGGATATGATATTCGGGGGATAATGGCTCCGGCCAAACAAGACGACTCCGATCAAAAGGCTTCGGCGAAAACTTGAATGTCTCAGGTCGATAGGCTCCGGCCCAACAAATACGATTCGGGGACGCTCGACTATCGCCATGAAATCAAATCCTTCAAAATTATTGCGGAAAGAACCGGTTAAAATAGTGCTACCTTTAGTGTAAGCAAGATTGAGCTTCGAACATTTTCATGTCGGCTCAAAAAAAGAGCTTCGATCATTTTCATGTCTGCTCCAAATAACGAAAAGGCTCGAGACAATTCGGTCTTAAGGCAAAACCTTCAGAGGTGACCGTTTATCGCCACATAACGATTCATAATTGAGGTCCTTTTGGGTCGTCGAAGAGTTGGGCGAACACAAAAACTTCAAAATAAATCTTTAAATGACGGAAAATACAGCCCTACTGAAGTTCATTCCGACCCAACGTCAAACCCGAAAGAAACCTAAAGGGTCGATGAGCCCAAAATGGTTAACTATAAACGCGTAAGAGCCTTGAAGCCAACGTAAAGATCCTCCGGGCTAGTTCAAAACCTAAAGTGTCAATGAGCTCGAGCCGTAATCCGGCTCAAGGACTAAGCCCAAAATGGTTAACTAAAAACGCGTAAGAGCCTTGAAGCCAGCGTAAAGAGCCTCCGGGCTAGTTCAAAACCTAAAGGGTCGATGAGCTGGAGCAGTAACCCGGCTCGAGGACTGAGCCCAAAATGGTTAACTAAAAATGCGTAAGAGCCTTGAAGCCAGCGTAAAGAGCCTCCGGGCTAGTTCAAAACCTAAAGGGTCGATGAGCTGGAGCAGTAACCCGGCTCGAGGACTGAGCCCAAAATGGTTAACTAAAAATGCGTAAGAGCCTTGAAGCCAGCGTAAAGAGCCTCCGGGCTAGTTCAAAACCTAAAGGTTCGATGAGCTCGGGCCGTAATCCGGCTTAAAGACTAAGCCCGAAAAAAGGTTAACTAAATATGCAAAAGAGCCTTGACGCCAGCTTAAAAAAAGACTTAGGGCTAACTCAAAGCCAAAGGGTCGATGAGATTCAAAAGACTTGGAGATCGAAGAACACTGTCCAAGATTCGATCCGGGAAATGATACCCGAAGTGTCAAATTCCTCAGCCATGACGTAAGCCCGTGAAAAAAAGGAATAAACACAATCCTAATCTACCGCCGGAGTTGTGTCTTCGATGGCCCCCTGGGAGGTCATGCCCTCAGAAATTCCAGTTTCAACCTTTGGGTCTCCAACGACCTCTTCCCCCCGGAGACTTCGCCTTCATCACCACCATCTTCCGAGTTGTCGCTCGCTTCGCCCTAAGAAGTAATCAAGGCAGCGGCCTCCTCTTTCAAGGGTTTCACCCTCTCAATCTCGGCAATCAGATTGTGACCCCAGCACGAATATCCTCAGGGGCCTGCCTACGAGATTTCAATTGGCCATGCTTCACAGCTCGGGCCAGTTGCAAGTCAGCCTCTTTGGACACCTTCTTGGCATGAGCGTTTGTTGTGGAAGCGTCCTCTTTGTACGAGGAAACAAGCGCCTCAGATTCAACTCTGGCACCGGATAATGCGGTGGCCGATTTGGCAAGACGACCTTTGTATCTATCACACTCCGCCCTTGCGTCATGAAGTTGATGCACGACCAAGGTCACCTTCCCCTGGAGAGTGTCTCTCTCGGTAGTCATCTCACTTACATACCATTTAAGTTCGAGAATCGCGGTGCCCTGGGCTCGGATTTCCGCCTTCATCGGAGCATCTTTATTTTCAATCTGCAAAAGAAAACGGTCTGAGAGATGTCGTGAAACCACAGTAAGGTAAATGCACAGACAAAAGAAAAAGGAAGTTATGATACCTGCTCAACAAGGCAGGCCCTCTCTCTAGATATCGCCTCCAAACGAGCCCGAAGACTGCGAAGCTCCTCTTCTGGAATCACTAGGGCAGTATCTGAGCTCGTTGGCCTCTAAGGTAAGCTTCCTACATTCACCCTCATAGAAAGCCAACTCGGCTTGGAACTTGGCGAAGGTCTAGTAATAAAGCACCCTGGCCTAGAAGCACGGGTAAAACAAAATAAGGATGATGAAGATCAATAGACCTGGTAAAATTTGCAAAGGATTACAGGTACACAGAGTCTATCAAGCTCACTGAGAACGAGTGAGGCTTTAGGTGTGGAATTCTCCTCGGACACAACGCACGACCTTTTAAACACGTCTCTACCCTCAGCAGACGCTCACGTGCACGGAAACTCTTTAATTCGGGCATCCTGTGATTGGTCCAAAGAAAAGATCGATTTTGGGGGGGGGGGGTGGCTCACATCAACAACCCGAGGTAGAAAAATAGGGGCCTTCCCTCGCCTTTGAGGAGCCTCAGGACAAGGCACCTCCGGCCCTGCAATCAAGTGCGCATCTGCTCGGGGAGAATCCCGGCTCACATCCGGCCCGGGAATGTTGTTCGGCTTATCCCCGACAAGCTCCTCAGCTTCAGATTGGGTAGCCGTCGTATCAAAATCCGGCTTGGATATCTTTGGTTCAATGGTCGTCTGCTCAGGACTAGCTACTTCTACACTGCCGGTTCGGGGGCCCTCACAGACCTTAGGGGTCGAGCCACCGAGTCAACGAAGGATCTTTTCACTTTGGCTTTCTTCGATTTCTAAGACTCAACCAGCAATTTCTTTCTTCTCTTCTTTTATTTAACAAATTTTGGGGTATCCTCTTCCCCAAGCGGTGCCTCCCTCATCACAGAGGTCTCTCCTAGGCCGGGACAAATACAAAAGCACAACCATCAGATGCGGATGTTTGATCAGTGATGCCCCTCCGGAAAAATACAATTACCGCAAGAGAAAGGGATTACCATGATTATTCGCCTCCCATCGTCCCACTGACAGATCGCGCCACACGCGCTCAGCATATAGGCAGACCGAATCTAGCTGGTGGATCAAGTCCGAGAGACTTTTGACCGAGCCAGATACAGGGAAATGGCTGCAGCAACAACAGAAGTCATTTCATTAGGTAATTAAACAACAACAAAAGATAAGGCGCATGGTTAATATGTGCACATAAGTTTCATATTCCACCTCTCGGGGAACGACGTCCTCTCTGCCAGAATCAGGTCCGCATACCTGATTCGGACAAAGCGACTCATCCACCCTTTGTCTCTATCTTCATCAGTAGAGGCAAAAAAGGCCCTCGAGGCCCGACGTTGAATTTTGATCAGGCCACCACGATAAAGTCGAGGGCTATACGTTCTAATCAGGTGGTCAAGGGTAAAAGGCATTCCCTCGACCGTGTTCGTGAAATACCTAGTCATATATACAATGCGCCAAAACGACGGATGTATCTGACCAAGGGTCACTTGGTATCGCTCGTAGAAGTCAAGGATAACAGGGTCTATTGGGGGCGACGATGGTCCCACCGAACCAAGGGTAAATGGGTAAGTATACACACTGAGAAAGCCGACCTCGTGCATGCTAATATATTCCTCTTGGGAGGGGATCTTCACCAGCACCGAACTCCCCACCGACAGTCTAGTTTTACCTTCTCGGTATCTAAGATCAAGCTGATATACCGGGATATGGGCTCGCATCACCCTGGCCTTGAAGATGTCTTGTCAATCTTAAAATCGGAGGATATCACGCACGCCTCAGGGATGCAATCCTCGAGACGATGGGGTTCTGTCACCTTCTTCTGTGATAGTCGTGAAGGGGAGGAAGGCTTGTCAATCTAAGAAACGCTAGGGGAAGTCTTCGCCATTTCTTTCCCTCTAGGACTCGTGAGAAAAAAAGAAGATTTGGTCGGAAGGGAAATACCGAAAAAAGATAGGAAATAATCTCTCAAGAACTTGGAGGCACGATAAGAGAGAAGAAGTAGGTGAAGGCATATTTATAGAGGGTCACCATGTACGTTATAGAAAGCCAAAGGGAAATTAATTGATGTCATCAATGCAGGAACTTCTCTGTAGCTGTAAGGACACGACCATATGGGTTCCCCTCTATCTCGTCAGTCACTTTATATGGAACAGATGACGCAATAACGTAAATACTAAAGGATAATGAACTCAAGACGTTTCTTATCTCTTCATTCCAAGAAACGCGGGGACTATCTGTATACGGTCAAAATCTGGTACGATCGATTTCGAAGTATGACATCGAGGATGGATCCGAGGAACAATTTCGAGAGAAGTTTATTGAATGACAATATCGATGGGTCGGCATATACCGGATCAAGGAAAGGGGCAAAACCCGGCGAAGGAAATATCGGGGATTCCCGAGGATATATGACTAGGGCTGACAAGCGCCTACAAAATGGTACGAGTATGTGTTAGATCAATAAATGGCCGCGCTAGCTGTCCCCTCTTGTAATAAATGCTAATGTACTATGTTAGGGTTTTCCCTCCTATATAAAGGGGACCCTTGTCATTTCTTAGACATATGATATTCAATACAAGTAACAAGAACATTCTCTATTTCATTACTCAAACATTCCACACTCTCTCTCTGTTAGCTCATTTACTTACATTTATTGCGTTTCATCAATTGTTCTTCGTTTATAGCTCATTATTGATCATAAATAGCATACTATGAAACCTATAAAGATGTTATGGCTTCATCGATCATTCAACAGTAGCCCCGAACCTTGACCTCGAGGACCCCCCGAGGCCAGCATCGGACATCCGATTCGAGGCTTCCCGGTTTGCTTATCTTCGATTTCATATTGTCTTCACTAAATCTGTTTCATTCGCACTTAGCATCAACTGCTTAACAACTAGCATTAAAATAGATCGCATATTTTTAGAACCACATAATCAAATTCAATTGTAATTACCATTTCCCCGGTAAACATGCGGTCCGCACTTTTCAAAGAAGCCTGACAAAAATCCCTTCATGATATGCGGCCATAGACTAAATTGTGTGGTCCGTACTTTTCCCTTTTTTCTTTGTTTTAGTCCTTGTCCAAAAATACTTCTTCTTGAGTTGAATTTTATCACTTTGGATCATTTTCCAATACTCCTGAAAGAAAGAATATTTTATTAGTTTTTGGGAATACCTTTAAGCATTTTTCAGCTAAAACGAAAGTAAAAAGAGCACAAATAAGTAGTCAAAATCCCCATTTATCAATAACCAACAACCTTCAATGTCTCATATAGTTGGTTTGTGGGCTCAGCAATTAGGGTGTATTGTCTAGATGGTCTGTGGTCGAGCTTTGGTCATGGTTTTTGGTAGTTTTTGCGAGCAGGTGGAGGTGAATGGTAATATATGGGTTGAGTATTATAAGCGTGGTATGTGGTAGCATGATGTTGGTATTTCGGAGGTGAAGGTTGGTATGTGGGTGGAGGTGTTTGGCATGTGAGAGGAGACTTAGGACCCTGGGCTACCATTACGGCACCTACTTCTTTCTTCTTTGAAATACCTCCCGATTGCAAGGCTTTATTTGTGGCATGTAGTGCCTCGAAACTTGTCACCATCCCACTCTTAATACCTTCTGCTATACTTTCTCCTAGCTTTATGATGTCAGAGTGATTCTCAATAACCATCAATCTTTCATAATATTGCGGGTCTTGAGCTCTAATAAAGAACTTGTTCATTTGTTCTTCTTCGAGTGTTGGCCTTACTTTCGCAGCTTCAGATCTCCATCGAGTAGCATACTCGCGGAAGGTTTCTGTTGGTTTTTTTTTGAGGTTTTGAATGTAGAAAATGCCTGGTGTGTATTCTGAGTTGAACCTGGAAAATTCCATGAAGTCTGACGCCATGCTTACACAACTGATCCACTTCTTCGAGTTCTGGCCGATATACCAAGTCAACGCATCTCCTGCGAGGCTTCGCATGAACAGTTTCATGCAGATTTGTTCTTTTTTGCCCGCTCGTACAAGTTTGTCACAATATGTCCCCAGATGCACTTTCGGATCACCAGTTCCATCGAACATTTCGAATTTGGGAGGTTTGTAACCCTTTTGGAATTCCACATCCGGGTGAATGCACAAGTCCTCATAGTTTAAACCTTCAATGCCTTTACCAGGACACTCTGAACTCTGCCAGTGAGCTTCTTGAGTTCCTCCGCCATATTCTTAATGAGCAGGTATTTCTCGGTCGATTCAGATATGTATAGGGTTTGTTGTGGGGTGTGGGATAAGGTTTCCACATATATTAGATTTCTTTGATGGACTTTGGGAATCTGGGCATAAGGATGGTCATTTGTTGAGTTTTGGGAATAAGGAGTAGGTTGTGGTACGTTCTGGAGAGTGTGATAAGTGGTGGTATATGGGTATTAGGTTGGATGATGATGGTGTTGTTAAGGAGTTGGTACTTGGGGAGGGTTACAGTTTTGAGGAGGTGTGGGGTACTGGTGTGGTGCAGGAGGATTTGGGGGCGGGTTTCGGTTTAGTGTGTTCTGTGGTGGTGTTTGGTTCTGGGTAGTTAGGTTTTATTGGTTAATATCAAAGACATTGAGGATGAGAGAAAGGTTTGCCAAGTTTCTGACCTACTCAAGTTCTCTTTGTAACTCCAGGATTTTCTGTTCTAGATGTAAGACTAGTTCATTCTGCGCCGGAGTGCTTCAGCCATCTGAAGTTTCGACATTCTCTGTCATGGTAGCGTTATCCTTTATGCTACCACTCAAATCATCCATTTTCACTTTTATTTTGTTCTTGCTTTTACGATCGCTTCGTGGAGGAGGAGGCGGAGGACCTCTGGATCTAGTGTGATATGTTGACAATGCCAGAATGCACGAACCAACCTTGGAGAATAGGAATAATCAAAAGAAAGAAAAAAACAAAAGGGAACCAAGTCAGTAAGGGGTATTGAAAGAATGATTGTAGTATTAAACATGTTTCGCAATGTCATGCAATAATTCGCGTCCTAATTTGGGGACCTCGTTTTACCCGAGGTAGGCCTAAGAGACACATAGACTTGGAGAAAATTGATGCTAATAATTATGTCATTTCATTAATGAGAAAAGGAGCCAAACCTTTACTAAATCTAAAATAATAATAAAAGTTACTAATGATATTTAGCCTTATTACAATCGAAATCTAGAGCTAAGCTAGAAAACGGTTACACCCCATATTTTTGTACGTGAAAGTGCGCCATAAATAAATCAATGGAAGCTCGGGAATGAGATGTTATATCATGCGTTTTCGTACGATAAAGTTTCATCCTAAGTTAATCGACGTAAGTTCGGGAATGAGATTATTGTGAGATTATAAGTATTAGGCTATATCAAACAAGTGATGAGTAAATTCGTGAAGGTGAGAGGCTAAGAATGAATTTCATCGAAGTTTGTCATTTTAAGATAAAATACGGCCCGAGCTAAAATACCCGGTATTTATGGACTAGTACCATACAAGGTACCACATGGCCGTGATAGTAAGGTTTACAAAGGGTATTAAAAGTGAGTAGTATTTTAAGTAGTTTGAGATAATTCCTAATTATGTGGGTAATTGGTTAATTATCGGGTAACGGGACATTACCTAATTAATTAATAAAATTATAAGGTAAGATTAACCCCCCCCCCCAAAAAAAACTTGGCAGCAAGTGTGTGTGACTCTTGAATCGTTTTAAAAGGTGGCATTAAGAGAGCCTTTTTGTGGCTTAGTCATAAAATAAGTGGGGCCCACAAACCCACAAATATAAGACTTGATCTTCTTACCTCATTAAGAGATGGTGTTATGTTATATGATGAAGCTTCTTTCTAATTCACAAAATGGAAACTCCAACTGTACGGGTAAAGCTTCAGCAAAGTCATACAAGACTTTGATTAAATTCACAAAGAGAGATATCATATGGAGTTGAATGGCAACGTGATTTGCTTAGAAAAATTCATACGAAGTTATACTGTGTAATAACAACGGAATTTTGCAGTTTTAAGAGAGTACGGTGCAATCGTTCTCAAGAATATCATACGAATTTTTTCCGACTTCGATCGACCGTTACGTGTATCGGCAAAAGACATATGTTAGAGAAAATGTCAAGAGAATCGGTTCAGGTATGTTAAGGCTATCATTTCTTTCTTTTTGGCATGATCTATACGACAAGTATGAAATGAGCGAATGCACAAATTCCATAAATGAATCTATTCATAGAAGTATTACAGATGTCTATGTTCTTGAATTCCCATATGTCTTATTATTTTATCATCTGTTCATGAGTCTCAAAAATACGTAAGTTGGTAAAGTTTATTTCATGATATTAATCAGAGGCATAATGGATTTATGACGTACCGAGAGATTTTATTAACGTATTTCATATGCATTTCATGCATTTATACATGCACATTGACCCATGACCAGATGCCGTTATATACGCATACATATATATGTATATATATGTATATGGGATATGGGAAAGGTTATGGCGTTATACACGCACCACCACCCGATCAGCTGGTATACGTTGATGACTTTGCCCATAGTGGCCGAGATGAAATGATGGGATGCCCTCAGAGGCCTGATCATGTTATGAAACATGTACCTATGCATGATATGACATTCATACGCATATGCATGATATTATAATTATTTCATGATTTACAGAATTATCCATACTTACAGGTTGAGTCATGTACTCTATATTTCTTCCATGCATGTTATGTACATATTTATGTGTCTTACATACTCAGTACATTATTCGTACTGACGACCCTTTTGCCTGAGGACGCTGCATTTCATGCTCGCAAGTTCTGACAGACAGGCCGAGAGTCCTCCAAGCAGGCGATCAGTTTAGCGAAAAATGTTGGTGCACTCCATCTGCTCCAAAGGTGCTTGTTTGGTCAGTATGATTTAGATGTGTATTTTTATGGTATGGTGGGGCTCTATTGTCACGGTCCAAATTTCTCACCGTCGGGACCGTGATGGCGCCTAACGTTGAACCCGCTAGGTAAGCCAACGTGAATGTTTAATTTGTTTTATTCCTTTATTATTATCCAAGAACATGTGAAATACAACATTAGGATGAATAAAAGAACAAAATGAAGCAAGGTATATAACTTAGTCTAATGTATTTACGAAATTTCACAAAACTAAATCCCAGAATTTTGGAGTCACAAACTCACGGACTGTCTATGAGTAACACATATAAAAGTCTAAATGAAATAAGTTCATCTGTTTCTAAAACAACTAGAACAGAATACAAAGGAAATAGGAGGGGACGCTAAGGCCGCCGGACGCCAACAGGACTACCTCGGTGTCTCCACGTGAACTGAAGGCAGCCTCCTCGCTCTAATGTCTGTAGGGTCCTGTACCGGAATCTATACAATAAAGATGTGAATAGTGTAGCATCAGTACAACCGACCTCATGTACTGAGTAAGTGTCGAGCCTAACCTCGGCGAAGTAGTGACGAGGCTAGGACACGACAACCCAAATAACATGTGCAATTTAATAATATTCAGAGGAAATAATAATAACAAGAAGTAAACAACAAAGTATAAATAAAAGGGGAACATGCTGGGGGAAAGAAATGTCAAATAAAGGAAATAATGAAATAAGACAACAATTCAATATCAACTTAACAGCAGAAAATAGCATCACAGAGAAAATAATGCACGACATCACCCTTCGTGCTTTAACTCTCATTCTCACCAAATAGTAAATGCAAATATACGGCATCACCCTTCGTGCTTTTACTCTCATCCTCACAATGAATCAATAGAAACAGCACGGCATCACCCTTCGTGCTTTTAATATCATAATATGGCACGACATAACCCTTCGTGCTTTAACACTCTCATCCTTACAATAATCAATACACGGCATCACCCTTCGTGCTTTACACTCTTCCTCACCCAAACAGTATCAATAACAGATGTTTGGCAAGGAAAATCAACAATATGAACCAAAATAATAAATCATAACATCCCGGTAAGGGAACAACAGTAGAATTATCACTATCCCGGCAAACGACACAGCTATAACCAATCTCACTCAAGTACGTATCTTCACATAAAATTTCCCAACTGAAACCAATACTCAACAATATTCAATACCAAGAGTTTCCACCAAAATGAATGACCACAAAGTGAAACTCAAGCCATAATACAGTAAATATCAGTGAAAATCCAAATATTTCATAATATCCAACTCACGGGCATACTTGACACCAACGTATAGGTACTCGTCACCACACCTATACGTTGAACATGATATTAACACATAGCAAATAGGACGCAACACATATTCCCTCAAGCTAAGGTTAGGCCAAACACTTACCTCGACTTCCACGACCAAAATCAAGCCTCAATCACCGCTTTCCCTTTTGAACTTGACTCCAAATCAATTGTATCAAGACATAACTGACTAAATAACATAAATAAACGCTAAACAATTCAAAACCAATGTTTAATTATAGGTTTTCTAGTATTCTTCCTAAAAAGTCAAAAATCGACCACGGGCCTGCTTGGTCAAAATACGAGGTTCGGACCAAAATCCGATCACCCATTCACCCACGAGCCCGAATATGTAAATAATTCTGGAATCCGACCACAAAACGAGGTCTAAATTCAAATTATTCAAAAAGCCCGAACTCTACACAAATCACTAATTTTCTACCCTTAAGAACATAATTTTGGCCTAAAAATCTAATGGGTGTGAATGGAATTTGAAGAAAACGAGTTTAATAATACATACCTATGGTTTTGTGGTGAAATTCCCTTTCAAAGATCGCAAATTTTTGAGTTTAGGTGAAGAAATTATGATGTTTTGATAAAATCCCATAATACTACTGTTTTTAAGAAAACTGGGCCAAAATTGCCTTATGCGTTCGCGACCAGCCTTATGCGTTCGCATAGGATGCCCTTCCCTACCCAACGCATTCGCGTCCAAGGGGATGCGTTCGCATTGGGTTAACACTACCCATCCCCCAGGCCCCTTCCTAATCTATGCGTTCGCAACTGACCCGGTGCGTTAGCGTAGAGTAAAACCCCTAAAGCTCCGCGTTCACACACAGGTCTGTGCGTTCGCACAGTGTTACCTAACCCCCTTCCCCCGCTTGTGTTGTGCGTTCGCATGGCTTTCCATGCGTTCGCATAGTATAAAAGTTCAGACACCAGCAAACAGTCAAAACACCAGATTTTCTAAGTTCAAAACACCCCGAGACCTATCCAAAACTCTCCCGAGCCCTCGGGGCTCAAAACCAAGCATGCACACAACCTCAAAGACATCGTACGGACTTACTCGTGCGATCAAATCGCAAAACTAACACCTTGAATAACAAATTTATCATTAAAATCAAAGAAAATTTCCAAAACTTCCAAAAGTTTCAAATTTCACAACTACGAGTTCGAATCACCTCAAACGACTCCCGTTTCTTACCAAATTTTACAGACATATCATATTTATCATATTGAACCTGTACCGGGCTACGGAACCAAACTACAGGCCCGATACCATAAATTTCAAATATAATCATGTTTCTAAAATCCTTTATATTTTTAGAAAAACAATTTCTTTCAAAAATTCATTTCTCGGGCTTGGGACCTCGGAATTCGATTCCGGGCACACGCCCAAGTCCCATATTTTCTTACAGACCCTCCGGGGCCGTCAAATCACGAATCCGGGTCTGTTTTCCCAAAATGTTTACCGAAGTCAACTTAAATTAAAATTTTAAGGCAAAAACTAGCATTTTCTCAGTTTTTCATATAAAGGCTTCCCGGCTATATGTCTGGGTTGCGCACGTAAAACGAGGTGATATAAAATGAGGCTTTCAAGGCTTCGGAACACCGTTTTGACATATAAAATAATGGATGACTTTTTGGTTCATCACAATCTCCACCTCTAAAACAAACGTTCGTCCTCGAACGGACATAGAAAAGTACCTGAATCGGGGAATCGATGGGGATAACGGCTGTGTATATCGGACTCGGACTCCCAGGTAGCTGCCTCGGCAAGCTAACCTCTCCACTGAACTCGAACCAAAGGTTAACTCTTCAATCTCAACTGACGAATCTGCCGGTCTAATATGGCTACCAGCTCCTCCTCATATGTCAAATCCTTTTCCAACTGGACACTGCTGAAGTCTAACACATGGGATTGACGTTGTGATACTTCCGAACATAGATACATCAAACACTGGATGCACGGCTGATAAATTCGGTGGCAACACAAGTCTGTAAGCCACAGCTCCCACTCTGTCAAGAATCTCAAACGGGCCAATGAATCTAGGGCTTAGCTTGCCCTTCTTACCAAATCTCATCACGCCATTCATAGGCGACACCCGAAGCAATACCCGCTCCCCAACCATGAATGCCAAATCACGAACTCTACGGTCGGCATAACTCTTCTGCCTGAACTGAGTTGTACGAAGCCTATCCTGAATGGTCTTAACCTTATCCAAGGCATCTTGCACTAACTCTGTACCCAACAACCGAGCCTCTCCCGGCTCAAACCACCCAATCAGCGACCGACACCGCCTACCATATAACGCCTCATAGGGAACCATCTGAATGCTCGACGGATAGCTGTTGTTGTATGCAAACTCAGCTAAAGGCAAGAACTGGTCCCAAGAGCATCCAAAGCCAATGACACATGCACGCAGCATATCCTCCAAAATCTGAATAGTACCCTCAGACTGTCTGTCCGTCTGAGGATGAAACGATGTGCTCAACTCAACTCGCGTGCCCAACTCACGCTAAAATACTCTCCAAAAATGTGAGGTAAAATGTGTACCTCTGTAAGAAATAATGGACACGGGCACACCATGAAGGCGAACAATCTCTCTGATGTAGATCTCTACTAATCTCTCCGAAGAATAGGAAACTGCCACAGGAATGAAATGCGCTGACTTGGTCAACCTATCCACAATGACCCATACTGCATCAAACTTCCTCTGAGTCTGTGGGAGTCCAACTACGAAATCCATGGTGATACGCTCTCACTTCCACTCAAGAATCTCAATCTGCTGCATCAATCCACTAGGTCTCTGGTGCTCGTAGTTAACCTGCTGATCGTTCAAGCTCCGAGCTACATATGCCACAATATCCTTCTTCATCCTCCGCCGCCAATAATGCTTCCGCAGATCGTGATACATCTTTGCGGCGCCCAAATGAATGGAATACCGGGAACTATGGGCCTCCTCTAATATCAACTCACAAAGTCCGTCAACATTAGGCACACAAATACGGCCCTGCATCCGCAAAACTCCATCATCACCAACTGAAACCTTCTTGGCACCTTCGTGCTGAACCGTGTCCCTAAGGGCACGCAAATGATGATCATCATACTGTCGATCCCGAATACGGTCGAATAATGAAGAACGAGCCACCGTATAAGCTAGAATATTGCCGGTCTCAGAAACATCCAATCTCATGAACCGATTGGCTAAAGCCTGAACATCCAAAGCATGTGGTCGCTCCCCGATCGAAATATAAGCAAGACTACCCATACTGGCTGACTTCCTACTCAAAGCATCAACCACCACATTGGCCTTCCCCGGCTGATATAAGATGGTGATGTCATAGTCTTTCAATAGCTCCAACCATCTCCTCTGCCTCAAATTCAACTCTTTCTACTTGAACAAATATTGCAAACTCTTATGATCCGTGAACACCTCACAAGACACGCCATATAAATAATGCCTCCAAATCTTCAGCGCGTGAACAATAGTTGCTAACTCCAAATCATGAACTGGTAATTTTTCTCATGGACCTTTAACAGACGTGAAGCATATGCTATAACCTTGACATCCTGCATCAACATTGCGCCAAGTCCAACCCGAGAAGCATCACAATACACAATATATGGCCCTGAATCTGAGAGAAAAACTAACACCGGTGTCGTGATCAAGGCTGTCTTGATCTTCTGAAAGCTCGCCTCACACTCATCGTGGCTGCAATAGATGAAAAGCCCTCCACAAATCGACGATAATAACCTGCTAAGCCCAAGAAACTCCGAATCTCTATAGCTGATGTGGGTCTAGGCCAATCCTTGACTGCTGAAATCTTCTTGGGATCAACCTGAATACCCTCTGCTGATACCACATGGCCCAGAAATGCAACTGAACTCAACCAGAACTCACACTTCAAAAACTTAGCATACAACTGACTGTCCTTAAGAGTCTGAAGAACGACTCGAAGGTGCTTCTCGTGCTCCTCCCGGCTGCGGGAATAAAACAAAATATCATCAATGAAGACAATCACGAATGAATCCAAATAGGGCCTGAACACTCGGTTCATCAAATCCATAAAAGCAGCTGGGGCATTTGTCAACCCGAATGACATCACTAAAAACTCATAATGACCGTACTGAGTGCGAAAAACTGTCTTAGGGACATCGGAGGCCCAAATCCTCAACTGATGGTAGCCAGATCTCAAGTCAATCTTTGAAAATACCTCTACACCCTGAAGCTGATCAAACAAATCATCAATACTCGGCAATGGATACTTGTTCTTGATAGTAACCTTGTTCAATTGCCGGTAATCAATGCACATCCTCATCGTTTCGTCCTTCTTCTTAACAAACAACGCTGGTGCACCCCAAGGAGAAACACTAGGCCTAATGAAGCCTTTATCTAGCAAATCTTGCAATTGTTCCTTCAACTCCTTTAGCTCTGGCGGGGCCATACGATATGGCGGAATAGAAATGGGTTGAGTGCCCGGAGCCAAATCAATACAAAAGTCAATATCCCTGTCTGGTAGCATACCCGGCAGGTCTGCAAGAAACACCTCAAGAAACTCACGGACAATGGGCACAAACTCCATAGGAGGAACCTCGACACTAGAATCACGAACATAGGCCAAATAGGCCAAACACCCCTTCTCGACCATGCGTCGAGCCATCATATATGAGATAACCCCGCTGGAAGAATGACCATGAGTCCCCCTCCACTCCAATCGAGGTACTCTCAGCAAGGCTAAGGTCACGGTCTTGGCATAACAGTACAGAATAGCATGATAGGGCGATAACCAATCCATCCCCAAAATGACATCGAAATCAACCATATCAAGGAGTAGAAGATCTACACTGGTCTCAAGAGTACCAATAACCACTACACACGAAAGATAAACTCGATCTACCATAATAGAATCACCCACCGGTGTAGACACATATACGGGAATACTCAGGGAATTATGAGGCTTAATCAGATAAGGAGCAAAATATAATGACACGTAGGAAAATGTGGACCCCGGTTCAAATAAAACTGAAGCATCCCTACTGCAAGCCGAAACCATACCTGTAATGACTACATCGGAGGCCTAAGCCTCAGGTCTGGAGGGAATAGCATAACATCGGGGTTGGGGCCCACCAATCTGAACATCCCTGGATCGACCTCCTGCTGGCTAGCCTCTACCTCTAGTAGCCTGGCCTCCACCCCTAACTGTTTGACCTCCACCTCTAGCACCTCTTCCTCCACCACTGGCTGGTTGAGGGGGTGGTGGAGCACCTAGTGCGGGAATCATAGCACGGAAACCCTGGTGCTGAGAACCACTCGAGGCTCGGGGGAAAAATCTAGCAATGTGCCCCGGGCCACCACAAGTATAACATGATCTCTGTTGCTGAGGCTGTTGGCCCTGAAACTGTCCCTGCCGACCTAAGTAGCCACTATGAAAACTCTGGAGCGGCGGTGCACTGAAAGGAGCTGGTAGTGTACTATAGAGCAACTTATCAGAATATGGCATGTGGGAACCACGACTACCTAGAGCACCATGGGATACCTGAAGTGCGGACTAAAATGGTTTAAGAGGATGACCTCTTCCAAAAGAATCCCTACCTCCAGATGAGGCACCACTGAACCGGACAAAATGACGAGGCCTCTTGTCAGACCCTTGACCACTACCCTATGATAACACCATCTCGATCTGTCTGGCCACATTGGCCACCTCCTGAAAGGAAATATCACTCCCAGTCTTTCTGGCCATCTGCAGTCTAATCGACTGAGATAATCCCTTGATAAACCTCCTCACCCTCTCTCGGTCGGTGGGAAGTATCATGATAGCATGTCGGTCCAAAGTGATGAACCTGGTCTCATACTGTGTAAGTGTCATAGAACCCTGGTGGAGATGCTCAAACTGCCTTCGGAAATCCTCTCTCTGGATAACAGGAAGAAACTTCTCTAGGAACAAGTCGAAGAACTGAGCCCAAGACAAAGGTGGTGATCCAGTTGGTCTAGTCAAGCAATAATCCCTCCACCAAGTCTTGGCGGGACCTGAAAGGCGGAAAGTAGCAAAATCGACCCCATTGGTGTCCTCGATCCCCATGTTCCGAAGAACCTCGTAGCAACTGTCTAGGTAATCCTGGGATCCTCTGAAGGTGCACCACTAAAAGTAGTGGAAAACAACTTGGTGAACCAGTCTAATCTCCATAAAGCATCAGCAGACATAGGTGCCCCATCAACGGCCTGAGCCACAGTACCCGGCTGAACAACCCGAGTTGTTTGAGGTGCTAGAGTCTGGAACTGAGAAGCTAACTTCTCTGGCGTGTGGGTGGTAGGAGTCTAGGCCCCTCCCCCAGCCTGAGAGATGGCTGGTGTGGTAGGAAGTAGACCTACCTGAGCAACGCTCTCCATAAGTCCCACTAAACAGACCAGAGCATCCTGGAGTACCGGAGTGGCTATGAACCCCTTGGGAACCTGAGTTGGTCCCACCGGAACTGTCTGAGCAGGAACCTCATCGGAAAACTCTACCTGAGGCTCTGCCACTAGGGCTGCTGCTCTAGGCTGAGCTCTGCCTCTACCTAGGCCTCTAGCACGGCCTCGGCCTCGTCCTCGGCCGCTCGTAGGAGCTGCAACTAGAGACTCGAGTTGCTGATCAATAGATGAAGAATCATGTGGTCTCTCCATCTGTGAGAGAATAGAATAAAAATTCAATTAGCATTTAGAATTCAAATCGCACGACATAGAAGAATAGATGTGAAGGTATTCCTAAACTCTACAGCCTCTAGGGATAAGTACAGACGTCTCCGTACCGATCCCTCAGACTCTACTAAGCTTGTCCGTGAATTGTGAGACCTAAGCAACCTAGTGCTCTGATACCAACTTGTCACGACCCGAATTTCCCACCGTCGAGACCGTGATGGCGCCTAACGTTGAACCTGCTAGGCAAGCCAACATGAATGTTTAATTTGTTTTATTCCTTTATTATTATCCAAGAACATGTGAAATACAACATTAAGATGAATAAAAGAACAAAATGAAGCAAGGTATATAACTCAATCTAATGTCTTTACGAAATTTCACAAAACTAAATCCCAGAATTTTTGAGTCACAAACTCACGGACTGTCTATGAGTAACACATATAAAAGTCTGAATGAAATAAGTTCATCTGTTTCTGAAACAACTAGAACAGAATACAAAGGAAATAGGAGGGGCCGCCAAGTCCGCGGGACGCCAACAGGGCTACCTCGGTGTCTCCACGTGCTTTTACTCTCATCCTCACAATGAATCAATAGAAACAGCACGGCATCACCCTTCGTGCTTTTAATATCATAATATGGCATGGCATCACCCTTCGTGCTTTAACACTCTCATCCTTATAATAATCAATACACGGCATCACCCTTCGTGCTTTACACTCTTCCTCACCCAAACAATATCAATAACAGAGGTTCGACAAGGAAAATCAACAATATGGACCACAATAATAAATCATAACATCCCGGCAAGGGAACAACAGTAGAATTATCACTATCCCAACAAGGGACACAGCTATAACCAATCTCACTCAAGTACGTATCTTCACATAAAATTTCCTAACATATACCAATACTCAACAATTTTCAATACCAAGAATTTCCACCAAAATGAATGACCACAAAGTGAAACTAAGCCATAATACAGTAAATATCAATTAAAAACTACATATTTCATAATATCCGACTCACATGCATACTTGACACCAACGTATAGGTACTCGTCACCTCACCTATACGTTGAACATGATATTAATACATAGAAAATAGGACGCAACACATATTCCCTCAAGCTAAGGTTATGCCAAACACTTACCTCGACTTCCACGACCAAAATCAAGCCTCAATCACCGCTTTCCCTTTTGAACATGACTCCAAATCAATTGTATCTAGACATAATTGACTTAATAACATCAATAAACGCTAAAAAGTTCAATTTCAATGTTTAATTATAGGTTTTCTAGCATTCTTCCCAAAAAGTCAAAAATCGACCCCAGACCCGCTTGGTTAAAACACGAGGTTCTGACCAAAACCCGATCACCCATTCACCCACGAGCTAGAATATGTAAATAGTTCCGGAATCCGACCCCAAAACGAGGTCTAAATTCCAATTATTCAAAAAGCCCTAACTCTACCCAAATCCCTAATTTTCTACCCTTGAGAACATAATTTAGGCCTAGAAATCTAATGGGTGTTAATGAAAAACGAAGAAAACGAGTTTAAGAATACATACCTATGGTTTTGTGGTGAAATTCCCTTTCAAAAATTGCCAAATTTTGAGTTTAGGTGAAGAAGTTATGAAGTTTTGATAAAATCCTGTAATACTACTGTTTTTAAGAAAACTGGGCAAAAATTGCCTTATGCGTTCGCGACCAGCGCGTTAGAATATGCTGCCCTTCCCTACCCTACGCGTTCCCGTCCAAGGGGATGCGTTCGTACTGGGTTAACACTACCCAGCCCCCAGTCCCTTTCCTACTTTATGCGTTCGCAACTGACCCGGTGCATTCGCGTAGAGTAAAAATCCTAAAGCTCCGCGTTCGCACCCAGGTCTGTGCGTTCGCACAGTGTTACCCAACCCCCTTCCCCGCTTGTGTTGTGGGTTCGCGTGGCTTTCCATGCGTTCGCATAGTATAATAGTTCAGACTCCAGGAAAAAGTCAAAACACCGAATTTTCTAAGTTCAAAACACCCCGACGCCTATCTGAAACTCTCCGGAGCCCTCGGGGCTCCAAACCAAGCATGCACACAACCTCAAAAACATCCTACGGACTTACCCGTGCGATCAAATCACCAAACTAACACCTTAAACAACAAATTTATCATTAAAATCAAAGAAAATTTCCAAAACTTTCAAAGTATCAAATTTCACAACTACGGGTCCGAATCACGTCAAATGACTCCCGTTTCTTACCAAATTTTACAAACATATCATATTTATCATATTGAACCTGTACCATCTCCAGAACAAAAATACAGGCCCGATACCATAAATTTCAAATATAATCAAGTTCTAAAATCCTTTATATTTTCAGAAAAACAATTTCTTTCAAAAATTCATTTCTCGGGCTTGGGACCTCGGAATTCGATTCCGGGCATACGCCCAAGTCCCATATTTTCCTACGGACTCTCCGGGACCGTCAAATCATGGGTTCGGGTCCGTTTTCCCAAAATGTAGACTGAACTCAACTTAAATTAAATTTTTAAGGCAAACACTAGCATTTTCTCAGATTTTCATATAAAGGCTTCACGGCTATACGCTCGGGCTATGCACGCAAAATGAGGTGAGACAAAAGGAGGCTTTCAAGGCCTCGGAACACCATTTTGACATATAAAATAAGGGATGATCTTTTGGGTCATCACATCAGTCCCGACCTTTATGACAATTATGTATCCTTAGAGGCTTCTAGACATATGTCATTGTCGCGCCCCCTTTTTCCCTCGCGGGCAGATCGGGTGCAGGACATTCGGGTCGAGGCAACTCTTTCCTTTTGGGAAAGTGGTTTTCATATTTGGAGAGTCGCTACCTAATGATTTTAACAGTGCGTTAGGGCACCTAAGGGGTTCATTTACAAACTACGTTGCTAACCAGAGATAGGGTAAGGGCTTAAAATTATCCCAAGGGGAAGGTGTTAGGCACCCTTCGGGATCCACAAGTGTGGTTCCCGGCCAAATGATGTTCGTGAATTTGCACAGTTAAACAAATAACAAGTAAGCGCTCAAGTAAGAGGGGATTTTAAGTATTAAGCAAACAAGTGTTTGGAAAACAATTATAAAATTACTAAGCTTTGAAAAGGGTTATAATCTAGCATTTAAAGGAAGGGATATCCTAGGTTTGAAATTATATGGATCACATCAATGCAATACCCGGTATGACACTCCTCAGAGAGGGGCTACATGTGGTATTAGCGCATCGGTCATCATATCCATATTCTACCCTTTCCCACCCCGTGAAGGTAATTAAAGTGCGTGTTGGTCACGAACTCTATTGCGTGCTATTACCCGTCCCATACCGTCAGTCCCGGAGGAGGTTACGACTACTATCCTAAAGGGAGGTACTAGGCAGACTCTCAGGTTTAAAGGTAAATTCTAAAGCGACAAATAAGAACATTTAGGACTGTAGTAAATGGGAAACACATAGGAGCATATAAGAGGCCCAAGTTTACCTCCACAGATTATGCACATAATTAGCACGACTCAAAAACGCATAAGGGCAGTATTAATTGAGATCCTAAGACATGGTGTCTAGGTGAATTCAAAGGATAACAGGTAGTTTTGTTAGTGCTTGAAATTCCTTATCAGTTTGCCTACTGATTAAAGGGAACTGTTAACATTAGGCAGTACACATAAAAGAGGCAGATTTCCGTTTTTTTAAGAATTTTATCACCTAAGGCTTGCCTAGGCGTGGGACAGTATACATTAATTACCAGAATCATTAAAGGAACTGTCACGAATGTTTTACCTAAATATGTTGCTCTATGTTATTCGCAATACAGAAATGATTACCAGTTGTTTTTTTAGAGAAAACTGAGTGAGGTTGTTTATACCTTACACTAATTAGACTAAGTGTAGTTGAATGATTAGGACCCTATAACATGGTATCTAATGCACATGTAGAGATGCAGCATATGCGGATTTTATAAGCATGGTCTCTAAATGCATGAGTGTACATCATTTAAACATGCTTTCAGAGGGAGGTGAAGGTCACTTTGTTTATTAATGTTATCTTATCCTAAAATAGGATTTCTAAGTGTCAATACTGCAATGTTTAAACACAGTTTCAGGAGATGCAACCTAAAAGTGAGCATGCTGAAACAGCAGGTATGCAACCTAAAAGACATGATTGCTAATGCATGAATTTGATAATATGGGCCTAAACATGATATCTATTGCACATATAGGAAATAAAACCCTAAGCATGTTTTCTACCCTTGTAGCATGCAAGTTATCCCTTTCCCTTTTCACTATCCATCCCCAAGAGTTGTTTACAAATTATTACAGGCTAAAGGTTATGAATTGCATAACTGAAATAGAAAATAAGAAGCTATTCTATAGGGAGACTTCAATTAGGCCCAAATCCTCCAAACCACAGTGCCATATGGTATTCGTAGCCTTTTATAATCTGGGTGTGTCAAAGTTCCCTAAGGACCTCAAGGGCTCCCGAGCAATGCTCACACCCAGACTTGGTAAACAGATATTGAACATATGCAGTGTGGAAATACCATCCTCAGTGTGTCAGAGTTCAGAGGGAGCTCAGGGGTCCCAAAGCAGTGCTCACACTGAGGGGGCAGAACTTAAGGGTCTAGGAATCAAGTGAAGTGCAGGAGATAAGTTTGAAAAGGTTTTGACAAAAACAGTACTAGATTAATTCAGTAAGTGCAGTAGTTTTCTAAAAAAAAGGTTTTGATCAGTAATAAAACAGCCTGAGTATAAGGTAGACTTGTTTGAAAAATCAGCAAACAACTTGAACAGATCCAGCACCAACATAGATTTCACTCAGGGGCAGTGGGAATTGGGGACACATAGAAGCAAGTTAGCATTAAGGTGTCATAGACTAGTATTAAGTCTGAACAGTCACAAACATAGTTGGTCACCAAGAATTCATGCCAAGATTTAAACATAATCAGATTCTAGGGAGTGATGGGGGAGGGTAGTACATGATTACACATAGGTTTAAGAAAACAGTTGAGAGTATAGCATGTGTTCAAGACTACAGGGAGGCTAAGTAATACACAATGCAATTGTAGTACACTTGGGATCACAGAAGACATAAACAGGATGACTTTGAAACACACAAGAGGGAATACACATGCTAAGGCTAAAGGGGAAATGGTAAGACCACAAGTATACATGTCAGTTGCAAGTAGGACAACAAAGCCATAAGTAAAAGAAGATCAGAAACAAGATGAATCGTAGTACCCAGAGAAACATATTATTTTGGAGATCTTAACATAAATAGGAAACATACCAATTGAAGTCAACATCTACAGAGTAAGAAGTGAACAGGTAGAATAACTAGTCTTGACTTCCAGTCGATTAATAACAGCAAGCAATCAAGAGGAGCAATGTGTGTGTATGAGTAAAGAGAGTATAACAAGGTATATGTTCGTGTCTGTGTTAATAAAAAGAGATATGTATTTATAGTCTTAAACATGTCGGAGAAATAAGGTAAGAGACACTAATTTAACATAGTTTTAGGGAGACCCTAATCAGAATCAATTGAAGAACCAGACTCCCTTTAATTAAGGAGTCATAATTCAAACGGATATCAGTTGTATTGAGCAAGGAAAAGGATCAATTATAAGACTGACCTTACCATATTAGGAGTAGTAAAATCATATGGCACGCAATAAAGACTGAATATAGAGTATTCCAAGTAAGGAAAGTATATGTCAAGTAATTAACAGCATATTTGTGCACATAAATAGGGTGGAGTATAATTTCAATTCTGAAAATTGGTTTAAAGAATCACGCATGATATTGAAAATTACAGGGGTCAGTACTAAATAAGGGAAGTATCACACAAACAAGGAAATAATTCAAAAAATAAATAGAGAGTTATAAGGAAAATACACGAAATCACAGATATAAGGAAGATACTACAGCTTCACAAAATGCACAGAACCAGTAATCCATGAAACGGATAATTAGACTTATTAGTTGATAAATAGCATGTGTTGAACAAGAGTGAGAGAAACCCTAAGCAAGTAGTTGAAAGAACAATAGAGATTCAGAAAAACATAGCAACAAACTAGGACAAGAAGCATAGAACACATAGGGCATTCGTGAAAATCCAGAAAGTTCATGAAAGACACGCAAACAACATTTCCAAACAGATTCAAGGACCCAAAAATATCAGGGTTTCTTAACTAAAATGAATCGAACAACAGATAATACTCAGGTGATGTTTAAACATGCTAAAAATCACACAGTAATTGTTGAAAATCCAAAAGAAATCATTTTGCAAAAAGGGTTTCGAAACACTAGTCTAAAAACTGAGGAAGTCATTCAAGAAATGGGAAAATCTTTAAAGAAAACATAGGAAAATTTCATAGTATGCATAGATCTATTGCAGATCTAAAAGAATCGGAAGATTCAAAAGTTAGGGTTTAAAGGTTTAACCCAAAGATGAAGATACCGACCTGGAGGCCTGGAGGCCTGAGGCAAGCAGGAACACCATAGGTGTGAGTAGACGGGTCCTCGTCCGTTGAGGGCCTTAGGGATAGCAGTACCGGCGTAAGGGAACCATAGGAGGCAGGAGGATGGTGAGGGCTTTGTGGTCTCCGGCGAGGAGACGGCCGGAGAAGACGAAGAGGTTCATCGGAGAGACAGGAAGTCTCTTGGAGAGACTAGAGAGATAGAGAGAGAGAGAGAGAGAGTAGAGAGATGAGAGACGAATGAAAATGAGGGGGTCGGGGGGGTTAGGTTAGGTTTAATTATGGTAACATTGATCTGGGTCGTTGATCTAATTGATCAACGGCTCAGATTAACCGTGGGGTTGGGCCGGGTAGGAGTTTGGGTTTTGGGATGGGGTTAATTGGGTTAATTTAATCTGGTGGATTAGGTTTAATTTAGGCTATGGTTGACATTAAAAGTGGCCATTAGTTAAACACACGTAAGAATAAAATAAATAATTAATAAAATAGTTAATAATTATATAAAATGAAATTAATGTTATGTAAATGAAAATTAAGGTAATTAGATAATATTAGGATATGGAAATGACTAATTCTAGAATAAAAATAGCATAAAATGTATAACTGGCTATAATTGCAAAATTATTGTAATTATAGCTAAGTTATACCAAATTGGCTGATTTGTGAAATAATTAGATCCTAATAGGATTAAAAATGACATATTGAACTGGGAAACAATTTGAAATTATTTATAATACAATTTATGAATAATTATTGAATATAAAATACTAAATAAATTGATAAATATATGAAAAATCATGAAAAAATACCACTTATTATGAATAGTGATTTTGAAGGTATATATGCAAGTTTAAAAATAATTTGAGAAAAAATTGGGTATCAACAGCTGCCCCTCTTTACCTGGGAAGGATGAAAGAGTTGTCGGGTAAAGATATGATGGCCAATTTTGACCAAGAATGGTTAGAAAAGATCTAGGCCGCACCCCGGTTTCTGAGTTGCCTACATATCCCTGGTTTTGAAGGAATCAGTCCATATGTAGTTTAGGAGTCGTCGGTGAAGTATACCGATGAAGTTTTACAAGAACGGCCACAAAGTGCAAGGTTGGGTGAATAAGCGGCTTACGGGGGTATTTAGGAGAACTGGTGCGGGACCACTCCTGCCAGGATGGTTGTTGCTAACCGGATTACCTGTAGATGAACATTACAAGCATATATTGTGCGTAATTTAAACATGATGCAAATTCCCATTGGACCATGAATGCAATCTTTGGACGGTTAAGGATGACGTCCTTAGACCATGATGTCCTGGGCCATGGATTGCTTGATGCAGGATTCACAGGCCATTAAATGATGTTCTCGGGCCATGAGAATGGTGCCTCCGAACCATGACGCCTTTGAATAATGATATGCAAAATCTAAAGAGATCTTAAGGCCATGGCATGGTGTTCTCGGGCCATGAAGATGGTGCCTCCGAACGATGACGCCTTTGGATAGGTTGGCGGTATTTCAGCCCATGAAGATGCGATAGTATGATGCTAACAAGACAGAGCTTAGTCTTGTGAATTAAAGGGGAAGAGCTCAACCTGAGAGGAAAGCGGAGAAAATAGTGCTTGAGGCAGTGGTTGCTTTTTGAAAAGTAAATTGGAGGCAGCGTTTAGCCTTGGAAGGCAGAAAGGTAGCCTTATGCAAGTTGGAAGGCAGAAAGGTAGCCTTATGCAATGCAGATGGAGGTAGAGCTTAACCTCGGAAGGCAGAAAGGTAGCCTTATGCAAGTTGGAAGGCAGAGAGGTAGCCTTATGCAAGTTGGAAGGCAGAAAGGTAGCCTTATGCAAAATGCGGATGGAATGCAGAATGGTAGCCTTATGCAATATGCGAATGCATATGGAGGTAGAGTTTTAACCTTGGAAAGCAAAAAGGTAGCCTTATGCAAGATGTGAATGCAGATGGAGGTAGAGCTTAACCTCGGAAGGCAGAAAGGTAGCCTTATGCGAATGCAGGTGGAGACAACATTTAGTCTCGGAAGGCAGGAAGGTAGCCTTATGCAAGAATGTGATGCAGATGGAGACAGTGTTTAGTCTCGGAAGGCAGAATAGTAGCCTTATGCAATGCGGATGGAGGTAGAGTTTAACCTCGGAAGGCAGAAAGGTAGCCTTATGCAGAAAAGCAAATGACGGTAGGAATTCTTAGCTGGTATTAAATTGCGGCACTATATTGTGACTGCGGGGCGTTGTTTGTATTGATAATAGATGACGGAAAGTGTGACAGTTTTGAGAATTTTGACTTTGAACATGTTCTTCTTTTGTGTGGTCATCGACCTTTGGCGTTCGCGATTGTGACGAAATTTGAGACTTCTCTACGTGTTTGTTCTTTGTACCTGCATCCACTAAAAAACCATGAGTTTTGTAGAGGGGGAGGTTAGTTCATATCCCCGCTGGCTTTTTCTTGACTCGTTCGGCTTAATCTGATGATATTGTCTGTATCATTGGGGTAGCGTTTGCTAAACAAGCTGTTTCAAGAATAAGTATGCATGATTTTGTAAAAGAATAACAGATAATCTAAATAGTTTAGATCAACCGACGACCGTGACACGGTTTGACACGTTGCAACCTCTCCTGCTACGGAATTTTGAGGGTCCTCCTCAAAATTCTTCCCCAGTTTGATTGGTGGATGTTTCTGACTGTTACTCGTGCGGCGACCGGCTGAACTCGCTTCAGAATTTTGAGGGTCCTACTCAACATTCTGCCCTAGTTTCCAATTACGGGGGAAAATGAATTTTTTATTGAATTATGACTGAACCCATAGGGCTGCCTACGTAACCCCTCTTAAACGGGAATCAGGTCAGGCGTAGTTCAATTTAAAACATTTGATAAAAGCATAAAGGATTACACATAATAACGCTTGACTGCATCTGAATTGATTGGTTTTGGCTAGACTTCTCCGTCTATTTCTGCAAGTATAAGTGCTCCTCCTGTCAGCACTCGGTGGACCAAGTTTGGGCCTTGCCAATTGGGAGAGAACTTTCCTTTGGCTTCATCTTGATGTGGAAAGATTTTCTTTAACACCAGCTGCCCTGGTGTGAATCGTCTCGGCTTGACTCTCTTGTTGAAGGCTCAGGCCATTCTGTTCTGATATAATTGACCATGACAGACTGCATTCATTCTCTTTCCGTCTATGAGGGCTAGTTGCTCATAATGGCTTCTTACCCATTCTGCATCGCTGAGCTCGGCTTCATGTATGATCCTTAGATATGGAATCTCAACTTCGGCAGGAATAACAGCTTCTGTACCATAAACTAGCATATAGGGAGTTGCCCTTGTTGATGTGCGGATTGTGGTGCGGTATCCCAATAGGGAAAATGATTACTTCTTGTGCCACTGCTTGTGATTTTCTATCATCTTCCTTAATATCTTCTTGATGTTCTTGTTGGCAACTTCTACAACTCCATTCATTTGCGGCCTGTATGCTGTGGAATTCTTGTGCTTGATCTTGAAGGTTCCACACATGGCTTTCATCAAGTCATTGTTGAGATTGGAACCATTAGTGATGATCGACTCCGGAACTCTGAATCGGCAAACAATGCGATCGTGGACGAAGTTAGCCACGACTTTCTTAGTAACTGCTTTATAGGAGGCCGCTTCGACCCATTTAGTGAAGTAATCAATGGCGACCAATATGAACCTGTGTCTGTTGGAGGCGGTGGGCTCGATTGGTCCAATAACATCCATGCCCCAGGCGGCGAACAACCATGGTGAACTTGTTGCATTGAGCTAACTCGGCGGTACCTTTATCATATCTCCATGTATCTGACAGCGGTGGCATTTTTGGACGTACTGGATGCAGTCCGTTTCAATAGTCATCCGAAAGTAACCAGCTCGGAGTATCTTCTTTGCCAGAACAAAACCGTTCATATGTGTATCGCAGATCCCAACATGAATTTCCTCTAGTCATCTCGATGCTTCCTTTGCGTCAACACACCTTAATAGTCCCAAATCGGGAGTCCTCCTATACAGAATTCCTCCACTGTGAAGGAAATTGTTGGATAGTCTTCGAAGTGTGCGTTTCTGAGTGGGATTCGCAAGCTCTAGGTAATCACCTTTTGCCAAATATTCCTTGATGTCATGAAACCAAGGATTTTCGTCTACTTCTTCTTTGATGTGGGCACAGTAAGCTGGCTGATTATGGATTTTCACTGGGATAGGATCAATGAAATTTTTGTCTGGATGCTGAATCATAGAAGATAGAGTAGCCAATGCATCGGCGAACTCATTCTTGATTCTGGGGACGTGCTGGAATTCTATCTTCGTGAACCTCTTTCTCAACTCCTGTACATGATGCAGATATGGTAGTATCTTGGAATTCTTGGTTTCCCACTCTCCTTGTACCTGATGTATCAGTAAGTTTGAATCACCGATCACTAACAACTCTTAGACGTTCATGTCAATGGCCATGTTGAGTCCTAGGATACATGCTTCATATTCTGCCATATTGTTGGTGCAGGGGAACCTAAGCTTGACAGATCCCGGATAATGCTGACCGGTCTCTGATACTAGGACTGCTCCAATACCGACTCCTTTGAAGTTTGCTGCTCCGTCGAAGAACATCCTCCAACCGTCATAGGATTATGCAGTGTCTTCTCCAATGAATGATACCTCTTCATCAGAAAAATACGTTTTCAGAGGTTCGTATTCTCCTTCTACGGGGTTCTCAGCTAGGTGGTCTGCCAGGGCATGTCCCTTGACTGCTTTTTGAGTCACATAGGTAATGTTGAACTCACTCAGCAGGATTTTCCACTTGGCCAGCTTGCCAGTGGGCATGGGCTTCTGAAAGATGTACTTGAATGGATCCATTCTCGATATGAGATATGTAGTATATGCGCAGAAATAGTGCCTCAGCTTCTGAGCGACCAAGTCAAAGCACAGCAGGTGCATTCCAATAGAGAGTACCTAGCCTCGTGTGGAGTGAAATTCTTGTTGAGATAGTAAATAGCTTGTTCCTTTCTTCCTGTTTCGTCGTGCTGCCCCAAAAGGCAACCGAAAGCTTCATCTAACACGGCAAGGTAGAGTAAAAGAGGTCTACCTGGCTTAGGTGGTACCAATACTGGCGGTGTTGACAAATATTACTTGATTCTATCGAAGGCCATTTGGCACTCATCGGTCCATTTGGTTGCAACGTCCTTCTTTAGCATCTTGAAAATCGGCTCACATATAATTGTAGATTGTGCTATAAACCGGTTGATGTAATTAAGCCTTCCCAATAAGCTCATCACATCTTTCTTATTCCTCGGTGGTGGTAATTCTTTAATGGCTTTGACCTTTGACGGGTCCAATTCTATTCCCCGGTTGCTCACAATAAATCCCAGCAACTTCCCAGCAGGAACCTCGAATGCACACTTCGCGGGATTCAGCTTCAGATTGTATTTTCGCAACCTATTGAAGAACTTCCTCAAATCTTTTATGTGGTTAGTGGCTTTCTTAGACTTGATAATAACATCATCCACGTATACCTCGATCTCCTTGTGAATCATGTCATGGAATATGGTGGTCATAGCCCTCATGTAAGTGGTCCCTGCATTCTTCAGGCCGAATGGCATTATCTTGTAACAATACACTCCCCACGGCGTGATGAAAGCCGTTTTCTCAGCATCTTCCTCATCCATCCAAATCTGATGATAACCAGCGAAGCAATCCACGAATGATTGTAGTTCATGCTTGGCGCAATTGTCAATCAAGATGTGTATGTTTGGCAAAGGGAAGTCATCTTTCGGACTGGCCCGGTTGAGGTCCCGGTAGTAGACACAGACTCTGACCTTCCCGTCCTTCTTCGGCACAGGTACAATGTTGGCTCACCATGTTGGGTACTCAACAACTCTGAGAACTTTGGCATTGATCTGCTTGGTAACTTCTTCTTTGATTTTCAAACTATTGTCGGGTTTGAACTTTCTGAGCTTTTGCTTTACCGGTGGACACATTGGATTGGTCGGCAGTTTGTGAGCCACAATAGATGTACTCAGGCCAGTCATGTCATCATACGACCAGGCGAAGATGTCTTCATACTCTTTCATAAACTCTGTGTATTCTTTCTTTTCTGACGGTGACAAATGAACGTTGATCCACATTTCCTTGACGTTTTCTGAATCTCCCAAGTTGATAATGTAAGTCTCGTCCAGGTTGGACTTAGGTCTGTTCTCAAAGTTTTCAACTTCTTTGACAATCTTGTCAGGTATGTCATCTTCATCTGAATCTATGTCCGTTTGCTGCATTGTCTCATTGCATGTCACATTCACCGGTTCATCAAGACAAGTAATAGTAATGTTGTATAGATAAAGTAATGAGAGAAAACAGTAGCAATAAATATCGGATTCATAAGAGAAGTTAGAAAATGCTTTGATAAATTGAATAACTGTTTTGAACATTGAAGATCTTATTGCAGGAATTGAAAAATACAGAAAAGGGAAAATCATTTAGTAAATAAAATGCTTGTTTTAACCTTGCTACCCCGAGGCTCGTCGGGCTCTAGTCGTCCTGATATACCAGTTCTTAAGATATGTCCCTCTTCTTACGGCTTGTATGGAAGGGCTCTCCTACCCCTCCTCCTCAAGAATAACACAACAATCCATATCATCATCCTCCAGCAACAAATTCCTCAGTGGAACGAGTGCTTCTTCTTCGTCTGACCCATAAATAACGTTGGCTTGCTAGAAGTTCTGCTCCAGATGCGGTATCGGCTGCTCCAAAGGGTAATAAGGACCGCGCCAAGGTGGCGACCAACTATTGAATTCTTCCCGGGTCTACCCATATCCCAGACCAAAAGTAGTACCATGTTTCTTGATCTTGATAGGTTTGGAGATTCCTTGAAGGTTCTTGCCGAGCCCTTTTCCAGGCTCGTACCCATTCCAGTTTAGTATACTCTCGATCTTGATATCCCACAATTTGTCCTTGTCGATGGAATTGACCCGTTCAATGTGGTGGTAGGTTTCTCCACCCGACTTTCTTCTTCCTCCGATTACCAGAATAGTCTGGTGATTGTAAATAGGGCTGCTACCGTCACCATGAATAATCACCTCATGGTGGTTCCACTCGAACTTCACTACCTGATGTAGCGTTGATTCTACGGCCCCAGCAGCATGGATCCATGGTCGTCCCAATAACAGATTGTAGGATGCTGGCATATCTATCACTTGGAAGTCAACCTCGAACCAAGTTGGTCGCATTTGCAGGCATAGGCTTATATCACCAATGGTGGACCTTTGAGATCCATCGAAAGCTTTCACATTGATTTCTCCATCCTTTATCTCATGCAGAACTTTACCCAATTTCTTGAGTGTTATCAACGGGCAAATGTTAAGACTGGATCCTCCATCGATCTAGATTCTTGTGATGAAATAATCTTCGCATTGTACGGTGATATGCAGTGCTTTGTTGTGCCCCAATACTTCAGGTGGTAACTCGTCTTCATGGAAGGTGATCTTGTGGCTTTCCAACACCTGGCCCACCATATTGGCCATTTCCCCACTAGTTATGTTGTTTGGTACATACGCTTCACTCAACACCCTCAACAGAGCGCTTATGTGCGTCTCGGAGTTCTGCAGCAAAGAGAGGATGGATATTTGTGCTAGCGTCTTGTTCAGCTGGTCGATGATCGAATACTCCTTAGTATGTACCTTTCTCCACAGGTCATCTGGACCTGTCTCAATAAGTGGAGGCCGGTTGGCAGCCTGCTTGCTCGATTTGGCTAGATGTTCAGGGGTGTAAATCCTACCAGTTCTCGTCATTCCCTGTGTTGCCACAGCTTCCTCAGGCCTGACCTTGCCTTTCCTTCTCGCCTAGGCCGTATAGTCCCAAGGGATAGCATTTTAATGGAAGGGTGGTGTGGTTGACATCGCCATTGGAATTGGTGCGGCTATCCTTACTTCAAATGGAACATGTGCCTTGGGTGGCAAGACTGCAACCTCAAATTGTGCGGGTGCATTTGTCGGAGACGCGAACTTAACTTCAATTTGTACTGGTGTCTTCGCGGGTGGCGCTACTTCAAACTCAAGTGGTATAGACATATTCACCTCAACGTCCTCAGATGGTTGAATCTGGACTATGATTGGGTTGAGAGTGACTGTAGGTTTCTTTGGGTCATCGCCTTCTGCGATCAACCCGATTGATCCCTCGGGATCCCAATCATCTTCTATTTCAATCATATGGATACCTCCACCCTTATGGTCTGGCAAAGGATTGTTGCGGACGTTCAGAGCGGGCTATTTTTCCACAATGATCTTGTTATCAATCAGGGACTGTATCTTGTCTTTCAGAGAGCGGCATTCATCGATGGTGTTCCCTTTCATGTCGGAATGGTATGCATAGGATTTGTTTGGGTTAACCCACTGAGAAGGGTTCTCAGGGGTGGCAGCAGGAATAGGGGTGACGTAACTGGCAGCTTTGAGTTTCTCATACAGTTGGTCAATGGGTTCAGCTATGGCGGTGTACTGTTTTGGAGGTCTGCGATCCAAATTAGGCCGAGGTCTAGGGAAGTTTTGACGGGTAGGGGGTGATTGGTAATGAGATGACTGAGAATTATAAGTATGGTAAACAGGAGCGGGTTGTGTGTATCGGGGTGAAGTAGGTTGATATGTGGGTGGTGGAGAATTGTAGGTGGGTGGTGGAGATTAGTAAGTGGGTGAAGGAGCTTGGTGTGAAGGTGAGGGTGCTTGGTAATTTGGGGTTGGCTGGTATGTGAGTGGAGGTGTTGGATAAATTTGGTATTTGAGTGGGGATTTGGGTCTTTGTGCAACCATTACAGCTACCACATCCATTTTCTTAGACACACCACCAGACTGTAAATCCCTGTTTGTATCTTGCAAGGCTTCAAAATTTGTAACCATACCTCTTTTAATACCTTCTTCAATCCGCTCCCCTAATTTGATAATATCGGAGAACTTGTGATTCTCAATCATCATCAACCGTTCATAGTACTGCGGTCCTGAGCCGGGACAAAGAACTTGTTCATCTGCTCTTCCTCTAAAGCAGGTCTGACCATAGCAGCCTCGGACCTCCAACGAGTAGCATACTCGCGAAATGTCTCTGTGGGTTTCTTCTTCAAATTCTGGATATAGAACACGTATGGTGCGTTATTTGTGTTGAATCTAAATCTGTCCATAAAGTCAGACGCCATACCTACCCAGTTTGACCAGTTTTAGGGTCCTGGCTGATGTACCAAGATAGTGCATATCCCTTCAAACTCCTCATGAACAACTTCATGCGGATTCTTTCATCCTTCCCAATGCCAACCAGCTTGTCACAATAGGTCCTCAGATGGACTCTCGGATCGCCAGTACCGTCAAACATTTCAAACTTTGGAGGTTTGTACCCCTCGGGCAGTTCGACATCAGGCTGTATGCAAAGGTCTTCATAATTCAACCCTTCAATTCCCTTGGCTCTTTCAACACCCTAGACTCGGCTGGTCAGTTTCCTAAGCTCCTCGGCCAAGTTTTTGATAAGTAGGTCCTTTTCATCAGACTTCGATGTATGTGAGATAGGCGGAGTGGAGCGGGTCACGGTTTCCACATAGATGAGATTGTTATAGGCATGGAAGTGGTCTTTTGCGGGGTTTTAAGGTTCTGGGATGAGTAGTGGAGTGTTGTTTGAGGTGTGGCAAGCATTGCACTATGCCGGGAGAGTTTGGTTCTTTGGGGGAGTGGCGTGATGATGAGGTGCGGGATGATTCTATTGCCTTGGGATATTCTGTGGAGGTGTAGGGTTTTGAGCATTTGGAAAGTTTATGTCTGGGACGTTGAGGGAAAATGACAGGTTGGCCGGATTCCGGACCTGGTCGAGATCTTCTTGAAACTTCAGCAATTTCTATTCTAGTGGTGACATGTTCTCATGCAAGACCTGAATACCTTGGCCGTCAGTGGCCTCTACTTGTTCAACCATATTTTCCTTCCTGATGCCGCTGGATTCTGCCATCTTACTCTTGCATGTGTTTCTACCTTTAGGAGGACTAGGGGGAGGAGTAGGCGGAGGACCCTTGGATCTTGTGCGATAGACTGATGATGCTAGAATGCACGAACTAACCTTTGGGGAGGGGAATAATAAAAGAAAAGGAAACAAAAATTAAAGGTAGCCAAGTCAGTGAGGATTATGAAAAATCTTGCAGTATTTAAACACATAATGCGGGAATGTAAAGCGTTTCCTAATTTGGGAACCTCTTTGTGCCCGAGGTAGGCCTAGCGACAAGTTGATTTGGAGAACTTAAGATGCTAAATGCCTCATTTTATTTACAAGACAATAGACAAATCCCAAAATGACACTAAATAAACGAAAATAAAAGTCACTAATGGCCATTGTCCTTATTACATTGACAGAAAAATAAAGACATGCCTATATATTTGGTCCCAGAAGGACCTTCCCCAGATTCGACATTCCTGCTTCCCTCGAATAGCTTTCCTAGCTCGCGAAGTCCCAGCAATAGGTATGCTCTGGTGAGATGTCCTCCTTTAGTTCCTTTAGCCCTTTGGCAGTCTTCGACCCTTTTGATGAATTTCTCCTCCAGCTCGACTATACCTCGTTCTAAGTATCCTAACCTCTTGTTGGTGCTGACGGCCATGTCTTCCAACTCCTCGATCAGCTTCTTGTTAGACTCATGTATTTTGTGGTGATCATCCTCACATTCGCGTATCCTTTTATGCAGCTGGTTGAACTTGACTTGTGCTTCAGGCCTTTCATCTATAACCTTGTGGCCTCGGACGTACCCTGGCTTGCTCTGACCACCCAGATCCTCTTCTAACCAACCAAGATAGAAAGGGGTACAACCGGCATGATACCTGTCTGGCTCGATGGTGTCTTTCTCAAGTATAATCTTGCAGTGCCATAGGTGCTGAGCTTGGCACTTGTGAGGACTATCATCATTTTTAAAGTCAGCTCGAAGATGGCTCATTTTCTTGACCCTCGACATGACTTGCTTCCTACCTGCTTGCCTCATAACTCGAAGAGGGACGTAAGGGTATGTCCCCCTTAAACCAATCAGTATCAGAAATGATGCATCTCGGGATTGAATGATGAACTCATCTATCGGAAACCACTCAAACATCCATTGGACCTGTTCTTCAGTCAAGTTACCAAAGAGCTCAACCCATCCCTCGGCATTCTCAAGTTGAGCGAACATGTCGAGGATATAATTCATTCGCTTCGGGTGATGGAAGGCTATGTGGTCATCCAAGATTCTGCGCTGAATGTCTTGTCGGTATTCTCCTCTTTGGAGATGTTCCATGAGCCAGAGTTGAAGTAATAAATTGAAACCTTCGAAATGTTTTGCTCCTCGTTGACAAATTTCCAAGGCCCGATATATGTCTGCAATGATCATGGGCACAATGTTTAAGTCTTGCCCATCAATCCCTTCCATTAATGTCTTAGTTACCATGTCCAGTCTGGTATGGATTCTCTCCTTCATCGGGAACATGATCAAACCCAAAAAGCAAACCATGAAGACGAACACTCGGCGATGGATATGTCCTATGGAGGTGATAGCAAACTCGTCATGGTAGGTACGGTATGATTTGTTGTGGTCGTACCTTTCGTACAAATAGTCAAAAGGAATGTACGACTCCTTCAAATATACCAATTATGCATTCTACTTCAGACCCATCATTTTAAGGAAACCTTTGCCTGTGCGGTTCTCAGGCATCAGCAACCCCGGAGTTTCCCACATTAGATTAGCCAGTCCTCCTATCTCTTCTATCAAAGGCGTCATTTCGATGTTGCCAAAGCGGAACACAGACCTCTCACAATCCCAAAACAAAGTAGCAGCCTCTATTATCATTTTGTTAGGCTGGATTTCTAGAAGAGATGGTAGGTTGCCAAAGTGTTTTCTGATGATAGCTTTGTCGCTAGAATGTAGGTCTTCCCACCAACTCAGCAGTCTTGGGTGGATGTTGGAGACCATGCCGAATCTGGGGACTTCGTGCCTCATATTTTTGCAAAACAACTAAGGTTAGGCCCTTACCCCCACTGGACTCGACTATTTAACATCAATAATTAGCAACAAGAATTTAGTTCTCCAATTGAAAGCACAAAACGTGATGATGTCCGTTTGGGTTTAGAGAAACCCGATGGACTTTTGGATAAGGTTGTCTTAAGGGCTAGCGTGTGGACGACACTTTAGCTTGACTAGGTTTGACCATGATGCATGCAACAATACAATAGAGTAAGGTTTCTATGAGGTTTTAGAATGGTACCCTTGAGCGGACAACTCAAGGGGGAAGGCACGGAATCGTTGACTGCACCGTTGATCGACTAGTTTTACCGCAAATAAGCCTTTCCGAATTTAGGGGGTAATAATCTAGGAAGAGCGCAACCACTCATCAAACGTTGCTATAGTATTTTGTTTGGCACGAGTGAAGTATGAATGTTGAGAATGGTTATGCAATAATAAGCATTAACAAGTTGTCATGTATGTGCACGTTAAGGAAAGCGGTAAATACAACAGTTATGGTTTAAAGCAGTTACAAAAGAAAACAAAGAAACATGTCAGTTTCGTTTTGGGGAAACGTAAATACTTCAAAGAAATAAACAAGTAATCGCACGCAGAAGGGAAGGGGAAAGGTTGCAAGTATTAAACAAATAAAGGCACAAATTCACGAAACAATTTGCAATAGTAAAAGCCTATAATCCTCAGCAGAGTCGCCATGCTGTCGCACCCCCTTTTTCCCTCGCGGGGAGATCGAGTGCAGGACATTCGGGTCGAGGCAACTCTTTCCTTTTGGAAAAGGGGTTTGCATATTTGGAGAGTCGCCACCTAATGATTTTAACGGTGCGTTACGGCATCTAAGGGGTTCATTTACAAACTACGTTGCTAACCAGAGATAGGGTAAGGGCTTGAAATTATCCCAAGGGGAAGGTGTTAGGAAACCCCTCGGGATCCACAAGTGTGGTTCCCGGTCAAATGGTTTTCGTGAATTTGCACAGTTAAACAAATAACAAGTGAGGGCTCAAGTAAGAGGGAATTTTAAGTATTAAGCAAACAAGTGTTTGGAAAACAATTATAAAACGACTAAGCTTTGAAAAGGGTTATAATCTAGAATTTAAAGGAAGGGATATCCTAGGTTTGAAATAATATGGATCACATCAATGAAATACCCGGTATGACACTCCTCAGAGAGGGGCTACATGTGGTATTAGCGCATCGGTCATCATATCTATATTCTACCCTTTCCTACCCCGTGAAGGTAATTAAAGCACGTGTTGGTCATGAACTCTATTGCGTGCTATTACCCGTCCCATCTTGTCAGTCCCGGAGAAGGTTAGGACTACTATCCTAAAGGGAGGTACTAGGCAAACCCTCAGGTTTAAAGGTAAAATTCTCAAGCGACAAATAAGAACATTTAGGACTGCAGTAAATGGGAAACACATAGGAGCATATAAAAGGCCAAAGTTTACCTCCACAAATTATGCACATAATTAGCATGACTCAAACACACATAAGGGCAGTATTAATTGAGATCCTAAGACATGGTGTCTAGGTGAATTCAAAGGATAACAGGTAGTTTTGTTAGTGCTTGAAATTTCTAATCAGTTTGCCTACTGATTAAAGGGAGCTGTTAACATTAGGCAGTACACATAAAAGAGGCAGATTTCCAATTTTTTAAGAATTTTATCACCTAAGTCTTTCTTAGGCGTGGGACAGTATACATTAATTACCAGAATCATTAAAGGAACTGTCACGAATTTTTTACCTAAACATGCTGCTCTATGTTATTCGCAATACAGAAATGATTACCAGTTGTTTTTTTAGAGAAAACTGAGTGAGGTTGTTTATACCTTTCACTAATTAGACTAAGTGTAGTTGATTGATTAGGACCCTATAACTTGGTATCTAATGCACAGGTAGAGATACAACATATGCAGATTTCCTAAGCATGGTCTCTAAATGCATGAGTGTACATCATTTAAACATGCTTTCATAAGGAGGTGAAGGTGATTTTTTTTATTAATGTTATCTTATCCTAAAATAGGATTTCTAAGTGTCTACTGCAATGTTTAAACACAGTTTCAGGAGATGCAAAATAACATATTCATTAATGTTGTTCAGCCTAAAAACAGGATTTCTAGGCGTACATGGCAGTGATAGTAGAGAACATCATTTGTTGGCAGGATTATTCTAAGCAAAAGTTAGCATGCTGAAACAACAGGTATGCAACCTAAAAAATATGATTTCTAATGCATGAATTTGAACATATGGGCCTAAACATGATATATATTTCACAGATAGGAAATAAAACCCTAAGCTTGTTTTCTACCCTTGTAGCATGCAAGTTATCCCTTTCCCTTTTCACTATCCATCCCCAAGAGTTGTTTACAAATTAGTACAGACCAAAGGTTATGAATTACATAACTGAAGTAGAAATTAAGAAGCTATTCTATAGGGAGCCTTCAATTAGGCCCAAATCCTCCAAACCTCAGTTCCATATGGTATTCGTAGCCTTTTATAATCCGGGTGTGTCAAAGTTCCCTAAGGACCTCAAGGGCTCCCGAGAAATGCTCACACCCAGACTTGGTAAACAGAGATTGAACATGTGCAGTGTGGAAATACCAGCCTCAGTGTGTCAGAAATCAGAGGGCGCTCAGGGGTCCCGAAGTAGTGCTCACAGTGAGGGGGCAGAACTTAAGGGTCTAGGTATGAAGTGAAGTGCAGGAGATAAGTTTGAAAAGGTTTTGACAAAAACAGTACTAGATTGATTCAGTAAGTGAAGGAGTTTTCTAAAAAAAGGTTTTGATCAGTAATGAAACAGCCTGAGTATAAGGTAGACATCTTTGAAAAATCAGCAAACAACTTGAACAGGTCCAGCACCAACATAGATTTCACTCAGGGGCAGTGGGAAGTGGGGACACATAGAAGCAAGTTAGCATTAAGGTGTCACAGACTAGTATTAAGTCTGAACAGTCACAAACATAGTTGGTCACCAAGAATTCATGCCAAGATTTAAACATAATCAGATTCTAGGGAGTGATGGGGGAGGGTAGTACATGATTACACATAGGTTTAAGAAAACAGTTGAGAGTATAGCATGTGTTCAAGACTACAGGGAGGCTAAGTAATACACAATGCAATTGTAGTACACTAGGGATCACAGAAGACATAAACAGGATGACTTTGAAACACACAAGAGGGAATACACATGTTGTGGCTAAAAGGGAAATGGTAAGACCACAAGTATACAGGTCCGTTGCAAGTAGGACAACAAAGCCATAAGTAAAAGAAGATCAGAAACAAGATGAATCGTAGTACCCAGAGAAATATATTGTTTTGGAGATCTTAAATATAAATAGGAAACATACCAGTTGAAGTCAACAACTACAGAGTAAGAAGTGAACAGGTAGAATAACTAGTCTTGGCTTCCAGTCGATTAATAACAGCAAGCAATCAAGGGGAGCAATGTGTGTGTATGAGTAAAGAGAGTATAACAAGGTATATGTTCATGTATGTGTTAATAAAAAGAGCAATGTATTTATAGTCTTAAACAGGTCGGAGAAATAAGGTAAGAGAAACTAATTTAGCATAGTTTTAGGGAGACCCTAATCAGAATCAATTGAAGAACCGGACTCCCTTTAATTAGGGAGTCATAACTCAAACAGATACTAGTTGTATTGAGCAAGGAAAAGTATCAATTATAAGACTAACCTTACCATTTAATGAGTAGTAAAAGCATGTGGCACGCAATAAAGACTGAATACAGAATATTCCAAGTAAGGAAAGTATATATCAAGTAATGAACAACATATTTGTGCACATAAATAGGGCTGAGTACAACTTCAATTCTGGAAATTGGTTTAAAGAATCACGCATGAGATTGAAAATTACTGGGGTCAATACTAACTAACGAAAGTATCAAACAAACAAGGAAACAATTCAAAAAATCAATAGAGAGTTATAAGTAAAATACACGAAATCACAGATTCAAGGAATATACTACAGCTTCACAAAATGCACAGAACCAGTAATCAATGAAACGGATAATCAGACTTATTAGTTGATAAATAGCATGTGTTGAACAAGAGTGAGAGAAACTCTAAGCAAGTAGTTGAAAGAACAGTAGAGATTCAGAAAAACTTAGCAACAAACTAGGGCAAGAAGCATATAACACATAGGGCATTCGTGAAAATCCATAAAGTTCATGAAAGACACGCAAACAACATTGCCAAACAGATTCAAGGACCCAGAAATATCAGGGTTTCTTAACTAAAATGAATCGAACAACAAAAAATACTCAAGTGATGTTTAAACATGCTAAAAATCACACAATAATTGTTGAAAATCCAAAAAGAAATCGTTTTGCAAAAAGGGCTTTGAAACCCTAGTCTAAAAAGTGAGGAAGTCGTTCAAGAAATGGGAAAATCTTTAAAGAAAACATAGGAAAATTTCATAGTATGCATAAATCTATTGCAGATCTAAAAGAATCGAAAGATTCAGAAGTTAGGGCTTAAAGGTCGAACCCAAAGATGAAGATACAAGCCTAGAAACCCATTGGTTTAGGCCGAAAATGAAAAGATCTTACTCAAAATCGAGCCCTGGAGGTCTGAGGCAAGCAAGAACACCATAGGTGTGAGTAGACGGGTCCTCGTCCTTTGAGGGCCTTAGGGATGGCAGTACCGGCGTAAGGGAACCATAGGAGGCAGGAGGATGGTGAGGGCTTCGTGGTCTCCGGCGAGGAGACGGCCGGAGAAGACGAAGAGGTTCATCGGAAGACAGGAAGTATCTAGAAGAGACTAGAGAGATAGAGAGAGAGAGAGTAGAGAGATGAGAGACGAATGAAAATGAGGGGGTCAGGGGGGATTAGGTTAGGTTTAATTATGGTAACATTGATCTGGGCCATTGGTTTAATTGATCAACGGCTCAGATTAACTGTGGGGTTGGGCTGGGTAGGAGTTTGGGTTTTGGGCTGGGGTTAATTGGGTTAATTTAATCTGGTGGGTTGGATTTAATTTAGCCTATGGTTGAAATTAAAAGTGGCCATTAGTTAAATACCCAGAAGAATAAAATAAATAATTAATAAAATAGTTAATAATTATATAAAATGAAATTAATGCTAAGTAAATAAAAATTAAGGTAATTAGCTAATATTAGGATGTGGAAATGACTAATTATAGAATTAAAATAGCATAAAATATATAATTAGCTATAATTGCAAAATTATTGTAATTATAGATAAATTATACCAAATTGGCTGATTTGTGAAATAATCAGATCCTAATAGGATTAAAAATGACATATTGATCTGGGAAACATTTTGAAATTATTTATAATACAATTTATGAATAATTATTGAATATAAAATACTAAATAAATAGAAAAATAAATTGATAAATATATGAAAAATCACGGAAAAATATCACTTATTATGAAAAGTGATTTTGAAGGTATATATGCAAGTTTGAAAATAATTTGAGAAATAATTGGGTATCAACAGTCATCTACATAAAAGATTGTATGGTCTTGTCGGCCTATGCTAAGTGTACGAGTGGTTCTTTTGGTCTTAGAGGCCCATATAATAAGTTGGTACTACATGTAGTATTCTACCTATTTTACGGCAACCTCTCCGGCTCAGTTATTTATGATAGTATGATACGAAAAGATACATTATGTTGGTACTCGGCTGA
This sequence comes from Nicotiana undulata, assembly GCA_005239495.1. Classification (NCBI taxonomy): domain Eukaryota; kingdom Viridiplantae; phylum Streptophyta; class Magnoliopsida; order Solanales; family Solanaceae; genus Nicotiana; species Nicotiana undulata. Next base: position 20,623 of record ML274324.1, on the reverse strand, counting down.
GTAAGGTACCGGGTGCCCGTCGCGGCCCATCTGTTTGGGTCATGACAAAAACAATAAAGGACATCATTTCCTAGTCTACTTGGTTCCTGAAGGATGTTCTCCGTGAAGAAGGTTACGAGGTTCCTAGTTAATGAAGATTAACAGTATTTACTATTCAAGCTGAGAAATATAAGCATTTTTAGTTACCTTCAATAGTGACAGATGTACGTATAATCGGCCACGCTGATCTCAGTAATGCCCTATGAGAGCTAATAGATATAGTTTAAGTGAAGGACGGGTTATCAGGATTCGCGGGCTCTCTTTCGTGTTCGCGTAGAAGGGCCTCATGAGGCCTGGGCCATTGGCCTTCGCGGACGCGATGCCCTTGTCGCGTTCGCGATGAAGGGACATCTGGGCAGGGTAGTTTATATACAACATTTAAGTTATTTCCTCCATTTCCATCTTCTTCCTTGTGTTATTTGAGAGCTTCCAAGAGGGCCTTCAACCTGGTACTTGAGGTAAGTAAATTCCCTATTTTTCACTAGTTTCAAACATCAATTTCTAGTTAAATTCTCTACTAAATTATCAAAAATCATTAAATTGGGTAGTAATTTTAGGGCTCTTGGAGATTTTGTGATTTTCCGTTTAAGGCCATGAATTCAAGTAGAAATCACATAGTAATGATCCTTAGGCTATGGTTGGGTGATCCCTTCGAGAATTTTCGGAATTTGAGTGTGTGGGCCTGGGGTTGAAATTTAGAAATTCTTCAGGAATGTGAATTTTGGGATAAATGAGATGATCCCTTTTCTTTGAACATGAATTGATGTAATTCTACTATATTTGGCTAGTTGCGAGCCCTCGAGGGTAGAGTTTGGAGTTCCTGGCGCATCATTGATCCGAGGGGTAGATTCGACACGAGGTGAGTCTCCTTTCTAACCTTGTAAGAGGGAATTGTCCCATAGGTGATGTATATGCTATGAGTAATTATTTTGGGGGCTACGTACGCACCAAGTGACGAAAGTCCGTACGTAGAGGCTATCGTTGTTACGTATGGGTAGTTAGGCCCACATCATGCCCTGTATGCTTCCTTGAAAATGCCTTGTATGCTTTCCTTGAAATGCCTTAATTGCTTCCTTGTAACGCCGTATGTACTATGAGATCATGTTATGTACAGTATGGTTTCTCTGAGGTTTTATGGAAATTGTTGAATTAAAAGGAATTGGTTATGGAAAGTAAGTTTTATATGTTATTGTGTGTGCATGTGACCGCTTCGCAATTTACATTACGCAAGCGATGTGTGATTTTCCCCACTCTCATGGGAGCGGTCCGTACGCCACAGCGGATTGAAAGGTGCACTTTTGGGACGGGCTGATCGATCATCGGTAGTGCACAGAGATAAGACAATTGAGAATGCACTTTTGGTACGGGCCGTTCGATCCTCGGCAGTGCATGGACGAAGTTGTACTATGTTATGATATGGTTACAATGAAAGACGCACTTATGGTTCGGGTCGTTCGATCCTCGGCAGTGCGCAGACATGACAATGGTAAGCATGCACTTTTGGGACGGGCCGGTCGATCCCCGGCAGTGCATAGCTATTTTGTTTCCTTATGACTCTGGCCAGTTGTCTTATTCCTGTGTGTGCATGAGTATTTGGCATTGTTTTCATGGTTGTTGACTTGTACTAGATATATGGGGGAAAGAAAGTGGCCATTGTTATTGTCCCAGTATTTTTCTTGGATTGCTGTGCTTTATACATAATTGCTACTCACTCTTTTACATGTCTACTGCTTTTATTTTATCATTGTTATATCATGTTGTTGGACCTTTGTGAGTGTCAAGTCGACTTCTCGTCACTACTTCTTCGAGATTAGACGGGATACTCACTGGGTACATATTTATTTAATATGTACTCATGCTGCACTTTTGTACTTAACTGTACACGTTCCGAGGCTGGTGCATCTGGTTATCAGACCGGATCAAGATAGTGACCGTAGCGGACTTGACTTCATGGTGAGCTTCTCTCTCTTGCGATTCCTAGCAGCACCATAGAGTTTCACTTACTTTTGTTTCCCGTCGATTCATGCAGACACCGGGATTGTATATATTATTATGTGCATTCAGTAGTATACCCATGACACTCGTGACACTAGTTCCCGGCACACACATGTAGTGTTTCTTTTGGGTTTTGGGTTGTATATTCCTATATATGCGTATCTTTTGGCCCACGCATCGGTACCACTTTATTACCGGGTTATCATTTTTTTTAATATCATGCCTAAATCTATTTAAAATTGTAAGATATTGGAATATATAATCAATTGGAAAGGGGTAACACTTAGTGAAATTGACATTGGCTTGCCTAACCCCGTTGTTGGGCGCCATCATGACCTGGATTAGGATTCTGGGTCGTGACTAGTTGGTATCAGAGCCGTTCACGTAAGTCTCACGAGTCACGAGCAGGCCCAGTAGAGTCTTGTGGATCGGTACGGAGATGTTTGTACTTATCTTTAGGAGGCTATAGTGTGTTAGGAAACCTCCCTTTATTCATATTCTGTCGTGCAATCAATGATGTACTCAAACGTATTCTTCTATTCTCTCACAGATGGTGAGGACGCGTGCATCCGATGTTCCTGATCCGGGAGATGCCACTACCCCCGCCGCCTGAGGTCGTGGTAGAGGTAGGGGTAGAGCACCTGCTCGAGGTAGGGGACGAGGGCGCCCCATAGCTATACCATTGGCACCACCAGAGGACCCTATTAGAGAGGAGCAGGATGAGGTGCCTCTAGTAGCACCTGCTCCAGTGGATTTCATGACGGCGCCAAGCTTCCGGGAGGTCATGGACCGTATGTTGAGATTCATGGACACCATGTCCCAGGCTGGTTTATTTCCAGCAGATCATGCCACTTCTCAGGCCGGAGGGGGAGTCCAGACCCTTACCGCTCAAGCCACAGGACCGACAGCAGCAGCACGTCATACCCTGGGTACACCACCTGTGGGTGGGGTTCAGCCGGTAGTAGCAGCCCTAGAGCCTAGGCAAGTTGCAGAGGGTGACCAGCTGAAGATGTTTGATAGATGGACCCGACTTCGCCCTCTAGTCTTCAGGGGTGAGCGGAGTGAGGATGCCCAGGATTTCATCGATAATTGCAGGGACAGACTGCACAACATGAGGATTTTGGATTCCCATAGAGTGGATTTCACCACATTTCAGTTGGAGGGCAGAGCTCGCAAGTGGTGGCAGTCTTATATTCTCAGGAGACAAGAAAATTCTCCTCTTGTCACTTGGGATCAGTTCGTGCAGGTGTTTCTAGACAGATATATTCCACCCTCTGAGAGGGAAGAGTTGCGGCATCTGTTTGACCAGCTAGAGCAGGGGCAGATGACAGTGACAAATTATGAGGATAAATTTTCAGAGTTGTCACGCCATGCACTTATGATATTGCCTATCGATGCCGAGAGAGTGCGGCGGTTTGTGGCCGGGTTACACCTATATATTAGGGCCACCATGGCCCGAGAGGTGGAGATTGGTACTCCTTACTAGCCTGTAGTCGAGATAGCTCGACGGATTGAGGGGTATCGGTTGAGGAGCATGGAACAGGTTCAGCAAGGTCAGCAGGATAAGAGGGCTAGGTTCTCAGGGGATTTCAGGGATGCTCCGGCTAGGAGCAGAGGTCAATTCGAGGGTGGTCAGCCCAGCAGGCCTCCATATTCAGCACCTCCACTACCTCCTCGAGGTGGTCCAGTGTGGCCTCAGTTCAGTTCCATGCCAGAGTGTTCCTATCGTCCTCCAGCTACTCAGGGTTCACCCAGTGGTTACTACAGTCGCCAGAGGTCCTCTAGTTCTTATTTCAGTGTTATGCCCGAGGGTCCACAACGTTTCCTGGCTATTCAGGGGTCTTCCTCTTCGGGGTAGCAGGCTATGGTATCTAGAGGTTGCTATGAGTGTGGAGATCTAGTTCATATGCAGAGACATTGTCCCAGGCTTCGGGGCAAGGCGGTGCAGCAGGGTTATCATCCTATGGGTCCAGCACCAATAGTCCGACCACCCATAGGTGGAGGACAGGTCGGCAGGGGTCGTCCTAGAGGGGGAGGCCAGTTAGGGAGAGGTCAGTTAGCTCCTGTTCACTCTGGGGGAGTTCAAACTTCAGGTGCTCCATCCAGGTTCTACGCTATTCCGGCCATATCAGATGCAGTGGCTTCAGACGCCGTGATCACAAGTATTATCTCAGTATGTGGTAGAGAGACTTCGGTACTATTTGATCCAGGATCCACGTATTCATATGTTTCAGTACTATTTTCTCATTTTCTGGATGTTCCTTGTGAGTCCTTGGGTTCTCCTTTGTATGTGTCCACTCCAGTGGGCGATTCTGTAGTAGTAGAGCGGGTCTACCAATCTTGTGTGATTACCTTCTGTGGGCTTGAGACCAGAGCCGACCTGCTATTTCTCGATATGGTTGATTTCGAGGGTATTCTAGGCATGGATTGGCTATCTCCTCATCATGTCATGCTAGATTGCCATGCCAAGACGGTTACTTTAGCCATACCTGAGTCGCCGAGACTGGAGTGGAAAGGTTCTTCAGTTAGTGCATTCAGTCAGGTCATCTCCTTCTTGAAGGCTCGGCACATGGTCGAGAAAGGTCGCTTAGCCTACCTTGCTTTTGTGCGGTACACCACCGCCGAGTCTCCTACCATTGATTCAGTGCCTGTTGTTCGAGAGTTTCCAGATAGGTTCCCTTCAGATCTTCATGGCATGCCTCCAGATCGAGATATAGACTTCTGTATTGATTTGGCTCCAGGCACTCAGCCATTTTCCATTCCCCCTTATCGTATGGCTCCTAAGAAGCTAAAGGAGTTGAAGGAGCAGCTTCAGGAGTTGTTGGCCAAGGGGTTCATCAGGCCGAGTGTGTCACTGTGGGGTGCTCCGGTCTTATTTGTGAAGAAGAAGGATGGGTCTATGCGGATGTGCATTGACTATCGTCAGTTGAATAAGGTGACCATCAAGAACAAGTATCCTCTGCCGCGCATTGATGATTTATTTGACCAGTTATAGGGTGCTCGGGTGTTTTCTAAGATCGATCTGAGATCGGTTTATCACCAGTTGAAGATTCGGGCTTCTGATGTTCCGAAGACTGCATTCCGCACCAGATATGGCCATTATGAGTTTCTAGTGATGTCCTTCGGCTTAACTAATGCCCCAGCAGCCTTTATGGACTTGATTTATAGGGTATTCATGCCGTATATAGACTCATTTGTCATCGTCTTCATTGATGACATCTTGATTTATTCGCGGAGCTTGGGTGAGCATGAGCAGCATTTGAGAGTTGTGCTCCAGACCTTGCGGGAACAGAAGCTATATGCTAAGTTCTCCAAGTGCGAGTTCTGGTTAAATTCCGTGGCATATTCGGGGCATATGGTATCCAGAGAAGGTATCAAGGTTGATCCACAGAAGATTGAGGCAGTTCAGAGTTGGCGGTGTCCTACTTCACCTTCAGAGATCAGGAGTTTTCTGGGTCTAGCAGGCTATTATCGGCGATTTGTAGAGGAATTCACTTCTATTGCAGCTCCATTGACTATATTGACTCAGAAGAATTCCTCGTTTTGATGGTCCGACGAGTGTGAGGCGAGCTTTCAGAAGCTCAAGTCAGTGTTGACCTCAGCACCAGTTCTATCATTGCCTTCTGAGTCTGGGATGTATACTGTATATTGCGACGCTTCACGCGTCGGGTTGGGATGTGTGTTGATGCAGGATGGCAGGGTTATTGCTTATGCTTCGCGCCAGCTGAAGGTTCATGAAAAGAATTATCCTGTGCATGACTTAGAGTTGGCGGCGATTGTTCATGCTTTGAAGATTTGGCGGCACTATTTGTATGGTGTGTCATGTGAGGTCTACACCGACCACCGCAGTTTGCAGCATTTGTTTAAGCAAAGGGACCTTAATCTGAGGCAGCGGAGATGGCTTGAGTTATTAGAAGATTATGATCTCACTATTTTGTATCACACGGGCAAGGCGGATGTAGTAGCAGATGCTTTGAGCAGGAGGGCAGCGAGTATGGGTAGCTTGGCCTACATTGCAGCTGAGAAGAGACCTTTAGCCTTGGACATTCAGTCCTTGGCCAATCGCCTTGTGATATTGGACCTTTCGGAGCCTCGTCGAGTTTTTGCTCATGTAGTTGCTCAGTCTTCATTGTTGGGGGAGATTAAGGCTCGATAGTTTGATGATCCATGTCTTGCAGAGCTTCGGGATACGGTGGTCCAGGGTAGGGCCAAGGAGGTTACCTTGGGCGAGGATGGTGTTCTGAGACTCCAAGGCCGATTGTGTGTTCCTGATATTGATGGCCTGAGGGAGAGGATTCTAGCAGAGGCGCACAGTTCTCGGTATTCTGTTCATCCAGGAGCGACGAAGATGTATCGTGATTTGAAGCAGCATTACTGGTGGAGGCGGATGAAGAAGGATATAGTGCAGTATGTGGCTAGGTGTTTCAATTGTCAGCAGGTCAAGTACGAGCACCAGAGGCCAGGAGGCTTGTTTCAGCAGATGCCCATTTCTGAGTTGAAATGGGAGCACATCACCATGGACTTCGTGGTTGGGTTGCCTCGGACCTTGCAGAAGGTTGACGCGGTTTGGGTCATTGTGGATAGATTTACCAAATCGGCGCATTTCATTCTTGTCGCTACTACTTACACTACAGAGAGGCTGGATCAGATTTATATTCGAGAGATAGTCCGATTGCATGTCGTGTCGGTGTCTATTATATCAGATCGAGGTTCTCAGTTCACTTCGCACTTCTGGAGAGCATTTCACAGTGAGATGGGCACTCAGATAGATCTCAGCTCAGCATTTCATCCTCAGATTGATGGCCAGTCGGAGCGCACAATTCAGATTTTGGAGGATATGCTCAGGGCTTGTTTGATTGATTTTGGCGGTCAGTGGGACCAATTCTTGCCTTTGGCGGAGTTTGCATACAATAACAGTTATCAGTCTAGCATCGAGATGGTTCCATTCGAGGCTTTATATGGTCGGCGATGTCGTTCTCCTATCGGGTGGTTTGAGCCTGGCTAGGCCAAGTTATATGGCACATATCTGGTGAGAGATGCTTTGGAAAGAGTGAAGATCATTCAGAAGAGACTCCTCACAGCTCAGTCCAGACACAAGAGTTACTCAGATCAGTGGGCGCGTGATGTAGCATTTATGGAGGGAGATAAGGTTCTGCTGAAGGTTTCGTCGATGAAGGGCATCATGAGATTCGGGGAGAAGGGCAAGCTGAGCCCAAGGTTTATAGGTCCTTTTGAGGTATTGAGGTGAGTCAGAGAGGTTGCATATGAGCTAGCGTTACCTCCCAGTTTATCCGTCATCCGGTTTTTCATGTATCCATGATCCGGAGATATCATGCCGATTTCTCTCACGTGGTTGATTTCAGCACCATTCAGTTAGATGAGAAGTTGGGCTTCGAGGAAGAGCCAGTTGCTATTATTGATAGACAGGACCGCCAGTTGAGGTCTAAGAGAGTTTCTGTCGTGAAGGTCCAGTGGAGGGACCAACCAGTCGATGAGGAGACTTGGGAGTCCGAGGAGGAAATGCGGAGCAGATATCCACAGCTATTCAGCACTCCAGGTACGATTCTAGTCCCGTTCGAGGACAAACGTTTGTTTAAGAGGGGGAGAATGTAATGACCTGACCGGTCGTTTTACGTTATCGGACCACGTTCCCCTGTTTAAGTCTTCCCATAGCGGCTTCTTGTGATTTGTGATTTGCGGGGACAGGTGGTTCAGGATTTGGAAGTGTTTTGAGCAATATAGGAACACTTGGTTCCTTAAGGTTGGCCTATTTGGCCAAGTTTGACTTCGGTCAACATTTTGAGCAAACGACCTCGGAATCGAGTTCTGACAGTGTCAGTAGCTTCGTATGATGATTTCGGACTTGTGCGTATGTTCGGAATGGGTTTTTGATAACCCGGGAGCGTTTCGGCGCCCGATATGGAAATAAGAACTTCCTTAAATTTGAAATTTGGTTTGGAATGTGATTTTATGATATCGAGGTCCGAATGAAATTTTGAGACTAGGAACAGTTCCGTTATGTCATTTATGACTTGTCTGCAAAAATTGAAGTCATTTCGAGTAGTAAAGGCCGGTTCGGCTCATTGAAATGAATTCTAGAACTCTAAGTTCAAAGTGTTGATTCAATTTGGTTTTGGGGTCAAATTCTGAGTTTCGTCGTTGCTTTTATCATTCCGGAAGTTCGAGCGAGTCCGTATCATGAATACAGACTTGCTGGTGCCTTTCGCAGGGGCCCGGGGGGCTCGGGTGAGTTACGGACCCCTCGGAGCTTAATGCTAAAAACCATAATTTTCTGTATCTGGTTTCCTTATGCGCATTCGCAGGAGGGTGGCCGCACTCGCGAAGAAGGAATTGGGTAGGGGCTACGGATGCTCTACGTGTTCGCGTTCCCCAGCCCGCGTTCGCGATGGGTTGGGCCCCCTGGCCTTCGCGTTCGCACCCCTCCAGCCGCGTTCGCGAAGGTCTAGCCCAGCTAGCCTCCGCGTTCGCGGACCCCGGTCGCATTCGCATAGGATCCAACCAATTGGGCTGCCCCAGCTACCGTTTGTCTTCGCGTTCGCACCCGTCTAACAGCGTTCGCGAAGGTCTAGCCCAGCTAGCCTCCGTGTTCGCGGGCTCTATTTCGCGTTCGCGTAGAAGGGCCTCCTGAGGCCTGGGCCATTGGCCTTCGCGGACGCGATGCCCCTGTCGCGTTCGCGATGATGGGACATCTGGGCAAGGTAGTTTATATACAGCATTTAAGTTATTTCCTCCATTTCCATCTTCTTCCTTGTGTTATTTGAGAGCTTCCAAGAGGGCCTTCAACCTGGTACTTGAGGTAAGTAAATTCCCTTTTTTTCACTAGTTTCAAACATCAATTTCTAGTTAAATTCTCTACTAAATTATCAAAAATCATGCAATTGGGTAGTAATTTTAGGGCTCTTAGGGATTTTGTGATTTTCCGTTTAAGGCCATGAATTCTAGTAGAAATCACATATTAATGATCCTTAGGCTATGGGTGGGTGATCCCTTCGAGAATTTTCAGAATTTGAGTGTGTGGGCTTAGGGTTGAAATTTAGAAATTCTTCAAGAATGTGAATTTTGGGATAAATGAGATGATCCCTTTTCTTTGAACATGAATTGATGTAATTCTACTATATTTGGCTAGTTGCGAGCCCTCGAGGGTAGAGTTCGAAGTTCTGGGTGCATCATTGATCCGAGGGGTAGATTCGACACGAGGTGAGTCTCATTTCTAACCTTGTAAGAGAGAATTATCCCCATAGGTGATGTATATGCTATGAGTAATTTGTTTGGGGGCTACGTACGCACCAAGAGACGACAGTCCGTATGTAGCGGCTATCATTGTTATGTCCGGGTAGTTAGGCCCACCTCATGCCCTGTATGCTTCCTTGAAAATGCCTTGTATGCTTTCCTTGAAATGCCTTAATCGCTTCCTTGTAACGCCGTATGTACTATGAGATCATGTTATGTAAAGTATGGTTTCTATGAGGTTTTATGGAAATTGTTGAATTAAAAGGAATTGGTTATGGAAAGTTAGTTTTATATGTTATTGTGTGTGCATGTGACCGCTTCGCAATTTACATTCCGCGAGCGATGTGTGATTTCCCCCACTCACTTGGGAGCGGGCCGTACGCCACGTCGGATTGAAAGGTGCACTTTTGGGACGGACCGATCGATCCTCGGCAGTGCACAGAGATGAGACAATTGAGAATGCACTTTTGGTACGGGTTGTTCGATCCTCGGCAGTGCATGGACGAAGTTGTACTATGTTATGATATGGTTACAATGAAAGACACACATATGGTTCGGGCCGTTCGATCCTCGGCAGTGCGCAGACATGACTATGGTAAGCATGCACTTTTGGGACGAGCTGGTCGATCCCCGGCAGTGCATAGCTATTTTGTTTCCTTATGACTCCGGCCGGTTGTCTCATTCCTGTGTGCGCATGAGTATTTGGCACTGTTTTCATGGTTGTTGACTTGTACTAGATATTTGGGGGAAAGAAAGTGGCCATTGTAATTGTCCCAGTATTTTTCTTGGATTGTTGTGCTTTATAAATAATTGCTACTCACTCCTTTACATGTCTACTGCTTTTATTTTATCATTGTTATATCATGATGTTGGACCTTTGTGAGTGTCAAGTCGACTTCTCGTCACTACTTCTTCGAGATTAGACGGGATACTCACTGGGTACATATTTATTTAATATGTACTCATGATGCACTTCTGTACCTAACTGTACAGGTTCCGAGGCTGGTGCATCTGGTTATCAGACCGGATCGAGATAGTGACTGTAGCGGACTTGACTTCACGGTGAGCTGCTCCCTCTTGCGATTCCTAGCAGCACCATAGAGTTTCACTTACTTTTGTTTCCCGTCTCTTCATGCAGACACCGGGATTGTATATATTATTATCCTTTGTACATTCAGTAGTATACCCATGACACTCGTGACACTAGTTCCTGGCACACACATGTAGTGTTTCTTTTGGATTTTGGGTTGTATATTCCTATATATGCGTATCTTTTGGCCCACGCATCGTTACCGCTTTATTATCGGGTTATCATTTTGTTTTAATATCATGCCTAAATCTGTTTAAAATTGTAAGATATTGGAATATATAATCAATTGGAAAGGGGTAACACTTAGTGAAATTGACGTTGGCTTGCCTAACCCCGTTGTTGGGCGCCATCACGACCTGGATTAGGATTCGGGGTCGTGACAAGTTAGACCCCAGAATAAGAGAAATCAGTATGGGCTGGTGAACAAGATTTTCACGCCCCAAAATCGAGGGACGAGACCGGCGCCTAACCGGGTGAACCCAGTCAAGCGGACCTGGATTGCCTCTTCTACCCAACATATTGCCCCGCGTTTATAATATACATTACTTCCTGTGAGTTAGCCGATTTTAGTTTCAAAGTACATTTCACAACATATCTCCACTGGTTTCCTCTTTTAACATTTCAACGATTGATATACATAACTTTCCAACATGATCCACGATTCCAAGTACGTGTCGTTACTACCAAAAAATACATATATACACCCACATCATGTCTACGGAACCTCTACGAATACTAGGGATTTTACATAACCTGCCGTTAACAAGGCCCCGGCTATACCTTTACAACATAAACAAAAGATGGTGTTATGATCCACACACGGCCCCGAGGAGAAGAGGGGCTCACCACAACTGCTGCAGAGATGAAGAGGAGGTACCACTAACGGCGGGCTGAGCTACCTGCTATGGAACCACCTACATCCATATAAAAGATGTAGCGCCCCCGGCAAAAGGGACGTTAGTACTGTGGAATAGTACTAGTATGTATGAACAAACTTTATCCCAAGTACAATCAACCAATATTACAGATAAGAAACAAGACAACAATAGGACCAACAATCAAAACACACGGAAAGTGACAATCAAAATCAACAATTTTACAATCTCTCCTTTTTCCCTTTCCAACACCACCATATTCACGAGTTTCATAATTTTCATATCAATAGTGATAACGATCACTTTTCCACCCTTATTACCTCGGTCACCCTTATTACCTCGACCCACACCTTATTACTTCGTGTTGCGGCGCGCAACCCGACCCC
>ML274323.1:0-11079 GCA_005239495.1 Nicotiana undulata | reverse complement strand
TATATATATATATATATATATATATATATTGATGCGAGCGTGCAACACGATCCATATAACATACGCTGCGGCGTGCAACCCGATCCATATAGTAGTCGACTGCGCCCACTGGGGGTGTACAGAGTCCGGAGGGGCTCCTACAACCCAAGCGATATATTGCTGCGGCGTGCAGCCTGATCCATATATAAATATTTCTTCGGCGTGCAACCCGATCCATATAATAATAATATATATTGATACGGCATGCAGCCCGATCCATAACTATCCTCACATACCCAGCTGTCGGCCTCACTCAGTCATCCTCACAAGCCACTCGGGCAACTCAGCTCAACTTACGGGACTCAGCCCAAAATACCTCTCAGAGTTTCAAAACAACGTGATAACAGTAAAAATGACAACAAGTAGTAAACATGACTGAGTTCCCAAATGTTCTATCAGGATAGTGTGAGAATAGTGTAAAAATACCCCTGAGGGTCTAACCAGATCGGCACAAGGCCCCAAACATGGCTTACAGCCCATAAACAAGTATAAATTTCTAAAATACAAGGATATCGTAAGGTTTCAAATCGAACACGCGGCTTAATAGTCGCTACAGGACGGACCAAGTTACAATCACTATCGTTGCACGCCCACACGCTCGTCACCTAGCATGTGCGTCACCTCATTTACCAAAACAATATAAATACTGGGGTTTCATACCCTCAGGTCTAGAGTTACAATCATTACTTACCTCAAAACAGTCCGAACAACTTTGCGATGCTCTTGCCCATCGAATCGGCTCCCAAATGCTCCGAGTCTATCAAAATCAGATTAATAACATCAAAATATGCTAGGGAGACGAACCCCAATCGAAAATTTTCAAAGTTAGGCCTAATTCCCGAAATTGGTCAAACCCGGCCCCCGGGCCCACGTCTCGGAATCCGATAAAAATTACAAAACTAAAATCCTCATTCCCTCATGAGTCTACCCATATCAAATTTACCAAAATCCGACCTCAATTGCCCACTCAAATCATCAAAAGAAATTCCCAATTTTTCCTCCCATTTTCCCCCAATTTCCACTCTAATTCCTCAAATTACATAATAAATATCAAGACTAAATTATGAAATTAACCCCAATGTGATTGAAGAACACTTACCTCAAGAACTCCACTGAAAATCTCCTCCAAATCCTCCTTCTCTCGAGCTCTCTAATGGTCTTTTGAGTTATGGCCTAAAATCCTCGTTTTTTAAACTTAAACTTTCTGCCTGGTCTTTTCTTCACTGCGATCACGGGAGCTCCCACGCGATCGCGAAGAACAAGTCTTACTCCCCATAAAAGTGACCCTACACGATCGCACACATACACACGCTATCGCGATTCAACCGAACATAAACCCACGCGATCGCAATCCCCTCTAAGCGATCGCGAAGAACAACGACTCAGCTCCCCTCACGCGCCCCTCAACTCTATGAGATCGCGAACAACACCACGCGATCACACTGCACAACAGCCTCACACTCACGCGATCGCGACCTCCACCACGCGATCGCGTATAACAAAAATCCTTCCATCTCCAGCTAGTCTTACGCGATCGCAAACATCCTCCCGCGATCGCGTTGAAGGAAACCAGAAACTCACACCAGCAAAAATCTGCCAAGTTTTTAAGCCAAAGGTTGGTCCGTTAACCAACCGAAACACACCCGAGGCCCCCGGGACCCAACCCAAATATACCAACACATCCCACAACCTCATTCAAACTTAGTCTAACCTTCGGAACACCAAAAACAACGCAAAAACACCAAAATCACATCAAATTCAAGCTTATGAACTTTGAAATTTCCAAATTTCACCAAGGTTGCCAAAACCATCTAAAACACATCCGATTGACCTGAAAATTTGCACACATATCCAAAATGACATTACAAACCTGCTCCAACTTTCAGAATTCCATTCCAACCCCGATAGCCTATTTTCTACTGCCGACCGGAAATTGCCAAAAACCAACTTTCGCCAATTCAAACCTAATTCTACACTGGACCTCAAAACCACATTTCGAACACGCTCCTAAGTCCCAAATCACCTAACGAAGCTATCCGAGCCATAAAATCCGCATTCCGAGGTTGTTTACCAAGAAGTCAACTCCTAGTTGACTTTTCCAACTATAAGGCTACTTAAAGAGACTAAGTGTCTCAATCTTCACTACAACCACTCCGAACCCGAACCACCCGACTCCAACACATCATAAACAGCTAAATAATGCATAACAAGGCAAAAACAGAAATAACGGGGCAAATTCTATGGAACGATCGGCCGGGTCGTTACATTGACTCAACATGTCGTATCTTTTCCCTTTGAACAAGCATCAGCTCCTCTCTCTTCTCCTTGTAATACCCCTATTGAAATTGTCTTATCATCTCCAAATTGACCAGACATGAGTTCCAGTATTCCTTTACCATGCACAAAAAGAATTTAACTTTGATCATTAGAAGAAAGGAAATAGAAGGAGGAGTGAAAGCATTGAAAGAAGACTATCCTGCTACTATACAATATGAAGGTCAAGTATAACAAACTCTTTATTTTGAAGAGTTTGAAACTATTATGATTCATCATAAATAAGGAGAATTGCAGAAGTCTTTTATGGAGATCTATGTAGGCATTTGATATATGTCTACTGCCATGTACAATACGAACATGCGGGAGGAATTTATATGTTTGTGAAAGAGAGTCACTCAAACTTGATGAAGTTTGTTTCATTTTTTTGTCAAGCAACACTCTTTTTGTATGGCTTTTTATTTTGGAATATAGGAAATTACTTTGTCTGTTTCATTGTCTCAAGTCGTAAGATCAAACATAGTTGAACTTTGAGGGGATATCAAAACTCGCCTAAAGCCAACATTGTTCATTTGTTGTACATGATATGAAAGATCTTAAAGGACTCACTTAGCTACATTATGTGTTCTTTTTTTTCTATTTTTTTTTTAATTTTTTAATTTTATATCCTGTAATTTTATGTCCAGCAAGAAGATCCACTGACTAACTACCAGCAAAAGTAGATGAAACGTTTAAACATTTCAAATGGTATCTTTCATATATGCTTAGTAAAGTAAACCCCATTGCACCAACATGCTGCATTATCAGGCTGCTTAACTAAACTTTTAAGAATTAGTTTGGAAAAGTGTGACTAAAAAATATTGTGAGCGAGTAAATTTTTTTTAAAGATATTTATTTAGTCTTTTTGTCGTGGTGCCATTGCGGCTACTTCTTTTTATTTTTACTTCTTTGCCTAAAACAAAACATATATGTAATGGTTTGATTTGACCTTTTTTGGAAACTTGAGTTGTACACATTACTAGCTTTTTATCATTCTATTGAAAAGAAAAAGAACTACTTTTATTTTAATAGTCCAGAATTATGAAAATATATTTATAGATTTAACAGTATGTTATATTTTAATAAAATTATAATAAGATCAAAATCATAAATTTATTATTTTCTTTCACAACAGTGCGAAGCGCAAATAAATTGACTAGCTTCAAATAAGAATGGTAGAGTATCCGCAGAGCTATATTTTGTTTTAATTTTTATTAGTTTTACGAAGAGCTAGAGTAAAAAACCAAATTTTTCTCAGGAAACATCTTTTTTTTTTCTAAAAAAATAGTGTAGTGGTCACAGTCACAGACCCATTACATAGGTTTGTAGGGAAGAAGAAGATGAAGTGTTTAAGAAAAAAGGAAGGAACAAGAAAGAAAGAGAAAGAGGGGGGAGCTTTTGCCTTGATTAAAGGTGACATTGAAGGAGAAGACATTATAACAAATGGTCCTATAAATTCCAAATGTCACTAAATAAGGGTCTCACATAAGTATTACATGGCATATGAAACTCAAAATAAAATTTCTTGTAGCCTCAAGTAATCTTGAATTAATTTTTCAGTCAAAAGACTATACATTCTCTCTTTATGTATCCCATTGATTTCATTGCCCTCCTTTTGTTAATCATTTAATGTCATTTGGCAATATTGTTAGTCACACAATCGCATCATTTAATTTCTCCAACGGCTCTTGACTGCTTCTTCCGGTCCATTTAAGTGATTTTTTGAATTTTTTTTGTGGTTCATAATATTTGATTTTTTTAAATATTAAAAAAGAATTAATTTTTTTTAAGTTGTCCTTGACGTAAAGAGCTAAGGAGTATTTATTTTATTTCCAATGAACAAATTAAGATTAATATGATAAATCACATTGTTAATTAATGATAAAAGGTAGATCGTGGACATTGAGAGAGTAATTGTCATAGTACACTGTTGCATATCGATTGGTATTTGTCAAATGGTACAGAAGCCTTAGGTTAAATGAAACAAGTTGAAACCTCTAGCAAAAAGAAAAAGAACAATTAGATCGAAAGATAGAAGTATTTGGAGGTCCTTCCACATAATGATTCGTTCGAACTTTTAAGAAAATTGAAGAAATATGATCCTTTCTCATGAATAAATGACACGCACAAACAAAGAAATTATTCCTGCATTCTGTTATATGTATTTTGTTACTCTTTATTATTATTAGCCCTTGTGTTTACGATGAGTAAATTGTTGGGAATGGATAATTATGACCCAACATGTGATCTTTGACAAAATTAGAACTAAATTTCACTGTACTTTGCCAGTGACATAAAAGGAGGGCAACTATGGCATCTCTCTCTTCCTCCTTATTTACTTTTTGGGATTGTTCTTTACATGGGTGCGAGGTCAAATGTCAACGGAAGAACCTCCCTTTGTGCATAAAGATAATGCAAAAGCCAGAAACTTCTTTGGCGTATCAAATGTGGCGTGTTCAGAATTTTCTTTTGCTTTTAAAAGGGGAGAAAAATGCCTTAGCTCATCTAAAAAATTTAGTCCTCAATTATTGGTTTATGATCTGGTCTTAATTTCGTGTTATTCAATGCATATTTTCGATCTCTTCATTTAATGGGACATCCTAAAACTCAAGGATGTCTACAACATATATATGCAACTTATTTTCTTTTCAATCTATTCCAAAAAGGGTTTTAAAATTTAGAAATAATTTAACTTAAACTTTAACTCTACTCTCAGTGAGAAACTTTTAAAGTCACACATGCACTTTGGCTGTTTAACACCACAAATTTCAAAAGAATTATAACCCCACAGCTTATTTAAGACGACAAGTATTAATAGTTTTCATATCTTTCTTAATTCGGTACTAAATCGAATAGATTCACGACAATTTTAATGGAGGGAGTAAGAAAGAAAGGTAGAGGGAAAAAAGGGGCTCCAAGGTGGAGTATCTTTTACGGGGTGATGTCAATTCGAATGGCAAAGGGAAAGGATTTCTCAGTAGTGAAGGGATTTCTAAAATGGATATGTAGTCCTCCTCCAACTCCAAAAGTACTATTTTCACCATGAACATTCCCTTCTTATGAGCATCACCCAACAAGGACTTTGTCCGCATTTCTGCGATTAACTCATTAATGTCAATCATAAACAGAGATTTAGATAAAAGTAAGTAAATTACCAAATATTTAAAGGAAAAGAAGCATGCTCAATACACATTAACAAACACGCAACAGGCAACACCCCACCAGAAACGGTCAACACGAAATGTCACTCCTGTCCTTTTTCAAACCCCGAACTACATTCCAAGTCCCCCAAACCCAAAGGCCCCAAAGCAAAGCTTGTCCTATTCCTGTGTTTTCCAGAGAGAATACAAACCCAAACTGCTAACCTCAAAAGCATCTGCAGCTACCCCACCTTCCTAATTAATGACAGCCCCTACTCGCCGGAACTTTAGTTTATTAGACTCACCAAAAGGATTTCTTTGACACACTTTTCATTATCTACTGTTCTTATGTCTCGTAAAGTTCCAATGATCTTTTTTCCCCAACTACGATTTTTCACTACATAAGCGATAGCCAAATTCTCAACTATCCCCAGTTCACATCCCCTCTTTATGTGTAAAACTAAAATGGCAGTGGATGCTGCACAGCCTATTCCAAGCCCATCTACAAGATCTCGCTCTTCAACAACCCCTAAAGGAAGCTCCTCAAAATCGCTATCTTCAGCAACTTCTCCCCAACCACCAAAATCCCCAGTTCCTCACTCCGGCCCATCTAACAGCAGCGACCGGATCGGCTACAACTCCTACTCCAATTCCGGATCCGAATACCGCCTCGACACCTCCGTCGCAACCACCTCCGTCTCCAGCCAGGCTTCCCTTTCCAGTTTCCGGTCATCCTTGCCGGATAATCCTCAAGTCTATGATTTCGCCGATATTCGTGCCGCCACCAACAACTTCCTCGCCAAGCGTTACTCCTCCACCTCTTCCTCCCAGTCATGGCGTTGTACCCTCCATGGCAAAGATGTAATTATATTCCAACGAAGAATCCAGAAATCCATGGAGAAATCTGAATTAAGGGCGAAATTATCAGTCATTTGCAGGAGTCATTACAGAAGTATAATTAAACTCCTCGGCGCATCGATTTCCGGTGATCACATATACTTAGTTTACGAATTTGTCGCCGGTTCTAACCTTTCTCTCTGCCTTCGAAACCCTAGAAATCCTAGCTTTACAGTTCTTTCTACCTGGATGTCTCGAATGCAAATCGCCACCGATGTAGCTCACGGCCTTGATTATATACATAATACTACTGGTTCGGATATAAACCCGGTTCACAAGTATGTAAAGAGTAGTGGTATCATCGTTACAGAGCCTTCCTTTAATGCGAAGATTTGCCATTTCGGAGCGGCGGAGCTTTGCAGTGTAACCGAGAGTAAGGTCGTGACGAGCGGCGGCGAGATCGGCGAGGAGCTGTCAGCGGATTCACCGCCGGAGCGGAGGGCGAGTAAGACTCGTGAATTTGAAGGCGTAAGAGGTTACATATCGCCGGAATTTCAGCTGACGGGAGTAGCAACACAAAAGTCCGACGTGTACGCATTTGGAGTCGTGCTATTGGAATTATTTTCCGGCGAAGAGCCTGTAAGGTACAAGTACGACAAGGCAACTGGAAATTACAGGAAAATTTCCGTTATAGAGACGGCGAGGGAAGCGGTTGAGTGCGGAGGCGATGCGGAAGAGGACGGCGGCGTAGGAGTGGAGAGGCGGTTGAGGAAGTGGGTGGACGGGAGGTTGCGTGACTCGTTTCCGGTCGCGGTGGCGCAGAAGGTAATGCGTTTGGCGTTGGACTGTGTACACGTGGAGCCAGATGATAGGCCCGACATGCGCCGTGTGTCGGGTAAGATATCAAAGCTGTATTTAGAGTCCAAATTTTGGTCGGATCGGGTCAAAATGCCCACGGAAATATCCGTATCCTTGGCACCTCGATGATTTTTTATTTTGATTATTTGGCAACTGTACTCATTTAGACTTTAGAGAATTACTATTTGGTAACAGTTCACCAATTATTTTAGAGGAGAATAAACTATTTTGTCATTTTTCAATTATGATTGTGACGTAACTGCTAGATGATACAACAGAAACATAGATTAATTAGATAACGAAGGAAGTTATAGAATACTAGTAATATTTTATACAATGTCTTTACTTTGACTCATATTTTGAATGTTAATATGTAGTATTATTTTACTACTAAATTACATAGGAATACATTCGTCATGTAAAGATAGGAGAGTTGTTAATAAGGTCGACTATGGGTAATTTTTATTAAAACAGAAGTGCAAAAGTAACTAATTTTTCCAAAAGGAAAAAATAGTACTAGTAGTATGAAAGAGAAGTTGCGCAACAAAAGAAAGGAAGGGAGCCCATGCGAGGGGAGAAAGTCAATCAATGTGTCACCATATTGCTGTTTGGACAAGAAAGCGTGTTTGTACTCTGTACAGAAATAAACTAGCGTGGACCAAATGAAAGTGTCTTATGATTTTGTTTGTGGAAATTTCTCCCTCTCTTAAATATTATGAAATAGGTCTAAAATGATTCTTTCTCATTATGAGTTTAGAGAGCGAATGCATTGGGGATTAGCTAACTTGGTCTAAAATAATAAGCAACCTTAAAATGGAGTATATATTTTCCCCTCCACTCCTGAATAAGCTGAATCAAAGTATCAAACTAGCCAGGTCTTTTTCCCCTGAAACGTTCAGCCGATGAGTCCAGATCAGGGCCTAGTCTCAACAAGATTGAGTGCTTAAAACCAAATTTAAGAGAGAGGCCCCAAGTAAGAATATTAACGACAAAATTTTCAATAAAAAAATACTTCCTGTTTGACTGGGCACGGAGTTTAAGAAAAGATAAAAAAAATTGAAATTTGTGGTCCTAAGCAAGTCAAAAATGGGTCCAGAGTATTTGTGTGGTTACAAAAGATTCTCATTAAGGGTAGAATTGTAAGTTTAAGCTAAATTGTTTTCAAATTTAGAAAGGGGTCATTCTTTTTTGAACGAACCAAAAAGGAAATAGGTTCACATAAACTGGAACGGAGGGAGTATAAAATAAAGGTGAAATAATAAAATCAGCTCAAGAATTTGATAAGTAGATATACAATAACAACATACTCAATGAAAGCTCACAAAGTGGGGTCTGGGGAGGTAAAATGTACGCATACTTTACCTCTACCTTAAAAGGTACATATGTTGTTTTCGAAAGATCCTCAACACAAGAGAAAACATGGCAAAAAAAAAAAAAAACTAGATAAGGAAAATTAATTCAATGCAATATGAAAATGAAACTAACGAAAATGAGTAAGTCATGATAAAGCAGTCTAAAAAAGAATAATAGCTATCACAAATAAATAAGATAATTGAAGTACAAGAAACAATAGATAGTAGCACAAAGCAATGGGCAAGAAACTGTAGAGCAAAATAATTTGATATAATGATATCGAAAGTATTGAATTGCTTCAATATAATGATTGCCTGTTGTAATGCTTGATATTTTGAAAAAGACAACACGTAA
Organism: Nicotiana undulata; assembly: GCA_005239495.1. Classification (NCBI taxonomy): domain Eukaryota; kingdom Viridiplantae; phylum Streptophyta; class Magnoliopsida; order Solanales; family Solanaceae; genus Nicotiana; species Nicotiana undulata. The sequence continues at coordinate 2,185 of ML274323.1, read as the reverse complement.
GCCGCGATAAGTTGCCGAATGAGAGACTTTTCAATATTGAGAATAAAAATAGTAAAAGAGAGAAGGAAAAAGGTAAATATATAAATAATAATGTGGGTCTGTATTAGTTGTTAGGATATAAATGAGGCAAAAAAATAGCTACCCTACCCATGTAAGAAAACAATTCATTAAAATTGTTTCATTCTCTAATCATTACAATGATTCTCATATTAAAGTTATTGTACTTTCACTCTAAAAATTCTTTTTAAATTAAAATGTACACATATATTTTTAATTAATAATACATATACAATACATCTTTAAGGAAGCCCTCAAAAAGTTGAGGCCCCCGAGCAATTGCTTTACTGGCCATATAATCGAGCCACCATAGGCGGATGCGCCGTTTTAATATTCAAATAAAATGAAATATACGTCCACCAAAATTGAAATAGCTTAATTGCAAGTGTTGAACAAATCGAAGTTTAATTTGGAATATGATCGACAGTGAAGAAAAATTCATGGGTCTTGGCTAATCATTGGGATATTGTATGTTGCAACTTGCACGATCCATGGGATAATGTTTTCGTTGGTCGCACTTACTTATGAAATAGCATTATTCAAAATTCATGATATTTAGTTGTTAATTGATCTTTATTTCCCTGTTTAGACATAGTCAGATGACTTGTCATGAGATACGTGACGGGACTTTAATCTGATTTCCTATCTTAGTTAATTATGCTCAATCAATAATTCTCTATGTTAATAATGCGACTTTGATCTAGTATTGTCTGCTGCTGCGCCATTATTTATATGGCCATTCTTAGATCTTAGCTGTCACGCAAAATTGTTTTTTTAACCTAATGTCCTGGCCTAATTACCATAGTGAATATTGGATTAGTTTCTACAAACATTTGATGAATATGACCTTGTTGACGAGAAAAATTGGGTCTATCAAGTTTAATTTGTTGTTACAGGCAAATTCACTAACCAATGATTTAGAGGCGGATCTAGGAATTTTATAACATGGGTGCATCACTAAGGCCTTATTTATTTGCACTTACTGCAGATTTGAATCTTAATATGTGATGACCCAAAAGGTCATCTTACGTAATTTAAGTTATATCTGTGTTCCGAGAGCCTCCGTTAGCCTCACCTCGATATGCGTGCGCAGCCCGGGCGTGTAGCCGGGAAGCTTATATGTGAAAAACTGACAAAAGAATGAGTTTTGATAATTAATAAATGAATATAGTTGACTTTGGTCAACATTTCTGGTAAACGGACCCGGACCCGTGATTCGACGGTCCCGGAGGGTCCGTAGGAAAATATNCCAAGCCCGAGAAATGAATTTTTAAAAGAAATTATTTTCTGAAAATAATAAAGGAATATGAAAGGGGATAATTATGTGGAAACCTCGTTACCGGGTCCGTATTGAGGTTCCGGAGCCCGGAACAGGTTTATTATATACTATTTGTCTTATCTGTGGAATTTGGGGTAAAACGGGCGTGAATTGAGTGGTTTCGGATCAAAAATGAGGTTTTAGGGTTTTAAAGAATTTGAAATGTGACTTGGAAAGTGATGTTATGTTCCCGAGGTCCGAATGAGATTCCGAGACCGGGAATAGTTCCGTGGTGTCATTTATAACTTATCTGCAAAGTTTGAAGTCATTCCGAGCAGGTTAGGCCGGTTCGATGATTTGAAATGAATTCTAGAATTTTAAGTTCTTAAGATTTGATTAAATAAGTTTTGGGGTTTGATTTCGAGTTCCGCTGTTGTTTTTCGTGTTCCGAAAGTTCGAGCGAGTCCGCTTAGTGATTTAGGACTTGTTGGTATATTTGGACGGGGGCTCGGGTGGGCCCAGGTGCCTCCCGGACCACACGCGAGGCCAAAAACCAGCAGAAACCACTGTTGGTGCACAACAGCTGGTGTGACCGCAGGTGCGGGACCGCCCCTGCGGTCCCAGCCTCGCAGGTGCGACTCTTCTCGCAGGTGCAACTCTTCTCGCAGGTGCGACCCAGGCGCCGCAAGGGCGGCTCCGCATGAGCGGTTTCCCTTCCGCAGATGCGGTCCCTTCTGGGCTGGCCCAAGTCCGCAGGTGCGATCCTTTTTCCGCACCTGCGATACCGCAGGTGCGAGTCCCCTTCTACAGGTGCGAAAATTGCCCAGTTAATATATTAATTTCCAGAACAGTGTTTAGACGGGATTCTTT
>MDKH01120183.1:0-42558 GCA_005239495.1 Nicotiana undulata | reverse complement strand
AAAGGCTGAATTGGCCTGCTCCCTCGGTACTTAGTGACTGAGTCACCACGTCGTACATGTACGTGATGGATTTCCCTGGGCCAATGGACAATTATGTGTACCGAGAGGACTACCAGTGAGAGTTGCATAATACATATATGGAATTTAATTGTTATTTACGGATATTGTCACTGATATACTCGGTTGTTCCTGAAATATTCATTATTTGAACTATGATTTACGGAGGTTGAGTTCGTCACTACCTCCTCAGACCGTAGGTTGTTTTCGTTACTTACCTGCACACTGTGTGTGCAGATCCAGGTGCACTGAGTTTTGACACGGAGCGGTGATAGCATCTATTCTCCCAGAGGCGACGAGGTAGCAGCTGGCGTTCGCTGTCCCGTCCCTCTTTTCCCTAGTCTTCCCTTCTGTATTAGAACTTTGAAACTTAAAACTTCAGTTTTATTATTCTTAGTTGTATTGATGTTAGTAGCTCATGACTGCGTGACTCCATATCCTAGGGTGATTGTTGGAGTTTATTTCTTTTGTTAGACTGTTAAATGATTAAAAATGTCAGTATTTCTATGAATTGAGCCAATGATGAGTAAATTTCTCTAGTAAACGAATTGAGTATCATTGTAACGGTTGGCTAGCCTGGTTCCACGACAGGCGCCATCACAACCCGGAAACGGCTCGTGACAGATTGCCTGATGGGCTGATACTGAGTGACTGTGAGGTTGCCTGATGGGCTAATACTGAGATATATGAAATTATTACGAGAAATGATTATGGTCCGAGGGGCAGATTTATGATGATTTTACTGAGATTTTGACAACGATTCACTTCGTTTTTCAAATTGATTTTTTACTGAGAGTTTTACTAAGATATATTGAAATTATACTTGTTTCAAAGGATTTCTGGAAATTGGTTTTCGAACTTATGTATCTGATGAATACTTTAAGGTGACTTGGTGTTTTACTGTTTTGTGAACTGGTGTATCTGTGCTGTGTGTTTCGTATATCTCTGGTTGTGATATATTTTTATTAGTACTGAGTTGGCGTACTCATCATTACTCCCTGCACCCCTGTGTGCAGATCCAGGTACTGGTTCAGAGCAGTAGTCATCCAAGTTTCATTCATCATCAGCTTTGGGATTTCGAGGTAGCTGCCCAGCGTCCACAACTTCTCCATTTCTCTTCCTTATTTAGTATTAGTACTTTATTCCCAGACTTTGTCTATGACAATTGCAGAGTTGGTTTATTTCGTAGATGCTCATGATGTGTTGACTTCGGGTCTTGGGGACGGTTGTAGACTGTTAGCCTGATTGTTTTGTTTAAAGATTTCGAAATTTATATGCGTATTATGAATCGTTGAAAATAAATTGAGATATTTGAAAAGAAAAATGTGAAAATTATGAGTGTTGGCTAGCCTAGTTCCACGATAGGTGTCATCACGACCAGTTAGAATTTGGGGTCGTGACAAGTTGGTATTAGAGCTCTAGGTTACATAGGACTCAACGGTCATGAGCAGGTTTAGTAGAGTCTTGCGGATCGGTACAGAGACGTCTGTACTTATCTTCAAGAGGTTGCAGAACCCTTATGAAACATTCCACATTCTTGAATTCTTGTCATGCGAATCCATTTTATTCATCCATTAGCGTAACTCTTTGAATTCCTTTTATTTATTCGAATGCGCACGCGAGCGCATGGTATCAGTTGTGCGTCGGCGGCTTGAGACTTCCATGGGTGAGATGTGATTTTTAACATGTTAATAATGGGCAGGCGAAAGGACTTGAGGCCGGATTTTATCTGTGGCTTGAGTGTTGAGATTTCATTTGGGTGAGCACATGTGTTGGGGGACTTATATGTCCGTTTGTGTCCTTATTGATGGGACTTTGTGACTAGTGACTACATGGTGAGTGTGATCGGATAGTTAGATGTACTCAGGTTGTTTGATTGTGACCAGAATTGATTAGTGGGAGATGTAGCAAGAACCATCGAGTAATTGACTTCCGTATTGAGTTAGAATATTGCTTCGAGTTGTTAGTGTATTGAAGGACCTCTCGTGTAGCGTAGTTGTGGAGTGGAGTGGATTTTCCTGTTGTGTTCTGAGCTCCTGGTGATGTTTTTTGGGCCGACCAATGCCCCAGCATCGTTCATGTATTTGATTGACGATATATTCAGTGGTGTTGTAACTCCTTTGTTATTGTATTTATCAATGGAATCCTGTCGTACTCTCGTAGCCAGGGATAGCATACTCGGCATTTGATGATGGTATTACAAGGATACAAGGATGAGAAGCTTTGTGCGAAGTTCTCTAAGTGTGAATTTTTGGCTAAGTTCAGTAGCATTCTTGGGACACGTGGTGTCCAGTGAAGGTATCTATGTGGTCACACGAGTGTGAGTAGAGCTTCCACAAGCTCAAGAATTCCTTGACCACATCCCCAGTGTTAGTATTGCCATCAACTTCAGGTTCTTATACCGCTTAACAGGATGTCTCGAGGGAATGCAGTGGTTGTGTTCTAATGTAGGAAGTTATAGTGATTGCCTGATAGCTATGATTTTCGGAAGTGTATAGAGAGATATCATTTTGAGGTTAAGCAGGCAGGGGTATCTCCTGCGGGTTGTCCTATGTGTGACCCTTATGTTTATCTGTAGTAAGTTCTTTTCTACCAGTAGATGATGTATGTTGTAATTTGAGTTTAGCTCGCTTGTTGGAGTTGGCATGACAATTACAGTGGTGGACGCAAGATTTGCATACGATTTGAGGGTTAGATGGTTTGGGTCATATGAGCTTATGGAGGATTTAGTTGAATCCCACCATAGTATGGTGGCAGTAATAGCGCATGGGCATCGTGAGTTATTGTTTGTCTTGATCTTTGGATTTAATCCAAGTGGGGGAGTCCGCTAATGATAAGTTGATTACCCGATTATGTGCTGCATTGGTTTCGATTCGAGGTATGTTGGTGAATCAGTTATGACCTACAGAGGTAGAGTCTGGGGATGACTCCGTTGATGGAAATTTATTCTATACAAGTTGTAATGTACTTTATGGATAATGGAATTCATTGTATGATGGAGTTGTATTGGTAAGTGTAGAGTGAGCAATCTATGAGTGTGATTGTTGCTTCAAAGGTGTGGATTACTTTCCTAGTGTGTGGATTGCAAGTGGGGTCAGGTCGTTCTGTTTAATTGGTTAATGTAATTGAAATTGCGTAGAGTAAATGACATTCGATAATGGTTCAGACGGATTCAAGGTTATATGTAGCGATCGAGGATCTTCAAGGAGTGAGAAGGCTAGAGCTGAGATTTACGGGGAAGGTGTCAAGGCTTGTGGTGTATTTGCATTATCATGGATTCTATCCATCAGTATCAGGAAAGTGAAGGTAATGACTTTAAAATTCGCAGAAAGTCTCTTTAGGGTAAGTATTTCTAATCTGGTGCATTTGGGGATAACTGAGGGAGTATTCAGCGGCTTATGAGCCTTAGACTGTGTATTTTTATGCTCGGATTTCGGGCGGTGAGTCGGGATTGAGAATTGCAGTATTATGGCAAGAAGAAGTATCAATTTGAAGGTAAGTCAGAAGGAACTTGGATAAATAGGACAGCTTGGTAGTACGTTGGATCGACATGATAAGGGATATGATTAGTTCTTTGGGTGTTCATAAGGTAATGAGTTGTTACCGGTGTTTCTTAGCAATTCTCTTGGGATTTGGTGGCATGCGTAGCTTGGTTGAGTTAGAAGGATTCAGTCCTGGTGGTTTGGTGTTGTGCAAATGTGATTCGGGAGTTCTTGATGGTTTCTACCACGGTTGGAGATGTATATTTCTACTGGCGTGAGGGCCATGCGATGTATAGTGATTTTGCTTCTAAATGAGATCAATGGAAAGTTCTTGGCTAGTTGGGTACGTAGTAGTTTGTGGCTAGGAAGGGAGCATGAAGTTTTCATATTTATCATAGGATTGCATGGCGTATGCGGTATTTTGTGTATAGTGGAGAGTGGCATATGTGAGGTCACGGTTCAATCTGGAAGGAAGGTCAGAACTGGCAGTTTCAGATGATTAGGTAAAGGATACCACTATTGGGTGGCTGGATGAGAGTATACATTCATTAAGGACAATGTGTTTAAGGCAATGTGTTTTAACAAGGGTGCTTCATTGGTGTTACGACGCTCTCTTGTTGGATCGACTGCTGATATTCAAGGTTTCTTGGTGACACAGAGGAATTATGGGGGTATCCCTCGTGGAATGATAAAGTATTAGGGGCGTGTTATATATTTGAGTGGTGGAATTGAGATCAAATATGGTAATTGGTGCGCCTCATGGATTTTGAGACTGGGAGTTTTCATGAACAAATTATTTTTGTTTTTTGAACTATGAGGATGCGAGCAAATCTAGTCAGGTGTTATTATATGTCAAGATTCAGCCATTATGAACCGTTGGAGAGTTATCTACCTGATGTGGATGACCAGAGTTGATTTAGAATTATCGGTAGGCCAGTATGGGTGTGTGTTCTACACTGAGTCGTAATTGTTGACTCCGAATTGCTATTGTTGAGGGATGTACCATTTGATTGTCACTGAGCTTATTCATGTTTTGGAGTGATCTATGAGTTACCTTTCAGTGTTTCGAGGAGTAGTGATCGTTGGTTATATATGTGCATAGGGTGTAGTTCTATCGGGGCTTTATAGCGAGATTTGAGTAAGGTAAGTAATTGGGTGTTGCAGGATTGAGACGTGTTGGTTATGTTCTTTATGGTTCGGGTGGCATGATATCATCTGTTTACCCCCGTGGTTATGGTAATGCACTTTGAGTACTTGATGTTGAATTTCGCATGGTTATTGATTTGAGCAAGGTGGCTTGGAGTATTTCATGTGGTCCAACATTTGAACGGAATCACGCGTTGCGTGTGTTCTGATTTTACGGTGTGTGCCAGGCTTCTAGCATGATGATGTGATGGTAATAGTTAATGGCAGGATAGTCCTCTCGTGTGAGTCTTCTCTATTTTATGAATTGAGCTCTTGGGATGTTGTTATTGAGTGCACGAGTTGCACACGTTATGGCTATGGATGGTATTGATGCTGATCGGACGAATGGTTGTTGGTTTCTACGTGTTTCTTTCATCATCGGCACCATATGAAGGTGTTCAAGCGAGGTTTTGTTTGATAAGAGGTTATTTACCGGTATTGGGTTGTTATGAGCAACGATTGGGATTAGGAGTCATCGCTATGAGTGTTGAGTCATGTGGTATATTATGTGATTTTATCTTGTGTTGCGGATATGGCTTGATACAGCGTGTTCATACTATTTCAGCTTATAGTCGTGGAAATTTGATCTTGTGAATGGACTCAGAAGTGGAAATTTAGTTCTAAGGTTTATGGGTCAGGATCGGACTTCGAAATTTCAATTGTGTTGTGCTATTAGACCTATATGGTGTAGGGTGACGTGGGATCACCTCTGAATATGTGCATGGTAGGTTATACAACAATTTTGGTGGTATTTGGAACAACTCTAGGCACGTTCGAAGACGAACACATGTTTAAGTGGGGGAAAATGTAACGACCCGGTCGGTCGTTCCGTAGAATTTGCATTATTATTGTTGTTATTGCCCTGTTATAGGTTGGTTATACCGTTTATGATGTGTTGGAGTTGGTTGGATCGGATTCAGAATGGTTGTAGTGAGAACTTAGCCATTTAATCTCTAAAAATAGCCTAAAAGTGGGAAAAATTAATTGAGAGTTGACTTATTGGTAAACAACTCGGAATGCGAATTTTATGGTACGAATAGCTTCGTTAGGTGATTTGGGACTTAGGAGTGCGTTCGGAATATTTTTGTGATGTCTGGTGTAGAATTAGGCTTGAATTGGCGGGAGTTAGTTTTTGGTGATTTCCGGTCGGCAATGGAGAATAAGCTATCGGGGTCGGAATGGAATTCTGGAAATTGGAACAGGTTCGTAATGTCATTTTGGATATGTCTGCAAAATTTCAGGTCAATTAGAGTTGTTTTGGATAGTTTCGGCATCTTTGGTGGATTTTAGAAATATCAAAGTTCTTAGGCTTGAATCTGATGTGATTTTGGTGTTTCGATGTTAGTTTTAGTGTTTCGAGGGTGAAACTAAGTTTGAATGATCATATTCAATGTGTTGGTATATTTAGTTGGGGTCCCGAGGGGCTCGGGATTTATTTCGGGTGATTAACGGACACTTTCGGACTTAGAAATAGCAGTTTTTGTTGTAGTGTTGCAGGTTCAAATTTCTTCTATGCGGTCGCGGGGAGTCTTATGCGATCGCATAGGCCAGTGTGTGGGGGTTCCAAAATTGTCCAGTGCGATCTCATTAGAGGGGTTGCGATCGCATTAGAGGGGTTGCGATCGCTTAGGGTATGAAGGCAAGGCTGCGATCGCGTGAAGGAAGGTGTGACCGCACTGTGTTGGGCGCGTGGGCTGGCCAAGGAGGAAATGGGCAGTGCGATCGCGAGCTGTGGGATGCGATCGCGTGAGGGAGTGAGTAATGAACTGTGCGAACGCGCCTGAGTGCATGTGAACGCACTAGGTGCTTTATAAAAATCTGGGCAGTTAAATTAAAACCCTTCCGCGACCAATACCTATTTTTACACCATTTTTGAATGGGAAGAATCTTTTGAGGCGATTATGAAGAGAGGAAATCAGTGTTCTTCATAGAGGTAAGTATTTTGGACCTTAAAACTCTATTATAGGTGATTAAGGAACATAATCTCAGTGTTTAATTCATGAAAATCATTAGAAAATGGTGGGGTTAGGGCTTGAGATTATGAGACCTTTCAGGCATGATTTGAGGGGTCAAACGAACTCCGATTTTAACGTTCTTTATATGTACGGAGTCATGAGATGATGAAAACATTTTGGTATAAAATTTTTCTAGTTCTGAGACGCGGTCCCAGGGGTCGGGTTTTGGCTAATTTCGGGGTTTTGAGCTAAAATTGATATTTTTCAATTGGAATTCATTCCCTAAGCATAATTTGATGATAAAGATCTGATCTTTATAGATTTGGAGCACTCGGAAGTTTATTCGAGAGGCAAGCGGATTGCAGAATAGCTTTTTGGGCTAGTTTGAGGTAAGTAATGTCTTTAAATCATGTCCTGAGGGTATGAAACCCCGAACTTTACATCCTTTCACGGATTTTGGAATGCAAAGATTGGAAATTTGGAAATATATTCCTTTTTAGGCAACTATTGAGTTGCAAAACCGATTTTAAAGCCTATGCTTAATAATATTGATATATTTTGGGTTGTAAGCCATGTTTGGGGCCTAGTGCCGATCCGTTTACCCCGTAGGGGCTGATTTTACTATTTTCTCACTTGATATGTTATGATTTTCACTCAGTATTTTTTTAATAATTATTTTGACACTCAGAGTATTTTTTATATTATTTCTTGAGAAAGAAACACTGTTTTTGGGTCGAGAACCCGGTATATTTATGGTCTGAGGGGCATGTTGAGAGTGTCTGACTGGGTGAGGTTGCGGGCTAATATTGTGAGGATGTTATGATACGAGAGAGGCCGATGGCCAATATTGTGAGTGATTTATGTCATGATCTGGCTTGTTATAGCGCTTGGGCTTTAGGATCCCCTACGGAGTCTGTACACACCCTCAGTGAGCGCAGGTACCTACTGAGTGCGAGTAATGCCCGCGGGGCTGATACTGAGTGACTGTGAAGTTGCCTGATGGGCTGATAATGAGTGATTGTGAGGTTGCATGATGGGCTGATACTGAGTGACTGTGAGGTTGCCTGATGGGCTGATACTGAGTGACTGTGAGGTTTCCTGATGGGCTAATACTGAGATCTATGAAATTGTTACGAGAAATGATTATGGCCCGAGGGGCAGATTTATGATGATTTTACTGAGATTTTGACTACGATTCACTTCGTTATTCAAATTGATTTTTTTACTTAGAGTTTTGTTGAGATATATTGAAATTATACTTATTTCAAAGGATTTCTTGAAATTGGTTTTCGAACTTATGTATCTGATGAATACTTTATGGTGACTTGGTGTTTTACTGTTTTGTGAACTGGTGTATCTGTGCTGTGTGTTTCGTATTTCTCAGACTGTGATTTATTTTCATTGCTACTGAGTTGGCGTACTCATCATTACTCCCTGCACCCTGTGTGCAGATCCAGGTACTGGTTCGGTGCAGTAGTCATCCGAGTTTCATTCATCATCGGCTTTTTCGAGGTAGCTGCCCAGCGTCCGCAGCTTCTCCATTTCTCTTCCTTATTTAGTATTAGTGCTTTATTCCTAGACTTTGTCTATGACAATAGCAGAGTTGGTTTATCTCGTAGATGCTCATGACGTGTTGACTCCGGGTCTTGGGGACGGTTGTAGACTGTTAGCCTGATTGTTTTGTTTAAAGATTTCGAAAGTTATATGCGTATTATGAATCGTTGAAAATAAATTGAGATATTTGAAAAGAAAAATGTGAAAATTATGAGTGTTGGCTAGCCTAGTTCCACGATAGGCGTCATCACGACCGATTAGGATTTGGGATCGTGACAATTTGTATATTTATTTCCATAATTGTAGCGCGCCTAAATAGGAAGGATTCAGATCCAATTATTCGGTATTTAATGAATAATATTTTTTTGTAAAAATACTATTAACAGAGTGGGTAAATTTCAAACCATGAACATTTTTGGTAATAAGATTTCTTATATGGTATATAGTTAGTAAAAAATCCCTTTATTTTTTAACTAATATGTAAAAGTTTATCAAGTGGGTCAAGCCCAATACGTTAAGTCCAGCATATGGAATTGTAGTAGGAGTTAATTACATTAGGGCTTGACAAGGAGATTATCAACTCATAGAGAGGGGTTTCCCGGGAGTTGCTGCGACGTAAGAATTTTATAGACTCAGGTATTTATTTTGGTTCAATAGAATAGATTTTGACTCTACATATGTATGTATTGCAGTGATGTTCTTTTGTTAATGACAGTAAAAATAATGAATCAATGATGATATAAGTTTTGGATTATAGGATGCAGTAAATTTGATTCAGAAATTCAATCTTCAGTTTCTACTTTTGTTTCGTTTAAAATTTGAATAGTAACAATTAGCCATTTATCTGTGACAGTGGGGGATAAAGTAATGATGATACAATGATTTACGATGATTAAGATGGTTATAATTAGGATGGGTGGATTACGCCATTGAAATGTTTCTTTTCAGTTGCACAGCTTCGGCATTCCTTTCACTTTCGGTGTTCGATAAATTTGTGCAAAATTTAAATAATTAGACCAGAGGTCGACTTGGATTATTACTTGTACTTAAATTGTGAAAATTATTCATCTAGACTAATTAGGACGTGTTATTCAATATTTTGGATAGATTGAGGTCATTGGAGGTCATTTGGTTGGTATTCTAGTCGTTGCAAGGTTGGGGAACTTCTCGTTAGCGAGATAAGTGAGACTTTAAACTTTGGTACTTGCTTTTCTAAAACCCATTTTGAAAGTGTGTTTTTCTCTATATGTCCATGTGTTGGGACAAGCGTGCGCTTGGCAGAATCGGTGGTCTTAGACCAGCCGCAAATATATTATTTTAATTAAAGTACGAAAAAAATATATATTATTTTATAAGTTGTTCGATAGTTTGATACGGCTGTGCGCCATGATGTTGAGTTTAATACGGCTGTGCGCCATGATGTTGAGTTTGATACGGCTGTGCGCCATGATGTTGAGTTTGATACGGCTGTGCGACATGATGTTGGGGCATTGTGTATGCCTTTGTACATCACATGTGCATTGTGTATGCTCTGTTACATATTCGAGGCATAGTGGTGCCGTTGTGGATCCGTAGGTGTGTTGGTAAATTTCTTTCACTGCAATTATGATAAGTCCTTAGTGAGTGTTCTTGTTGGTTAATTCTTAAGAACTCTGATGATGCATATTGAGTTATTGTATAGTTATCATATTTACTATATCATTCATGTTGTAGTGTGTTTGTATTTTCTAACACTTGTACCAGAGGTATTTAAAGTGGCGGGTCGAGGATCTTACTGGGTTATATTTACTTATAACTCATTCCTTACCTGCATCTCTATGCAGATACTGTTGCGGGAGATAGAGCTAGTGGCTGACGAGTTCGTTGAGTGGATTCTATTGCTGAGGTGAGCCGCCGCATTATTCGTGGAGGCCGTTGTTTCAGCTATATCTATCTTATATCTATTATTTTTTCGGGTTTGCATGCCCGTCACTTAAACTTCTATTACTCTATTAGGCCATCTCCAACCTTTACCCCCATTTTGGGGACAACTTACTCCAACCATTGCCCCATTTTTTCCCCCCAAAAAGGATATTCTTTTTTTATATTCTTCACTCTCTCTTCTATATTATATTATTATCTTTCATTTAAATTTTTATTTCTTAAATTTTATTAAACAAATTCCATCTTTTATTTTCATTAATTTGTAATTTCCATTAAAACAATTTCATAAAATTTTAAATAATATAATTTGTAAGTAATTATTATAGATTAACTAATAATTCAGATAAAAGTGAAATCATTGTGATACAAGATTAATCAAATCATCTTGAATTGGTGCGTTAAGATCACGCTCATTCTCGATTATCATGTTGTGCAGTATAATACATATAGTCATTATATCATGTAACACTTCTTTTTGCCAAAAACGCACGGGTCCTGCAACAATTGCAAAACGTTGTTGCAAAACTCCGAAAACGACGTACCTCCCTACTAAGTTATTATGCTATTTATCATAGTTTAAATTTTTATGTATTTTCAATTTTCATGTATTTCCATTTTTAATGTATTTTCAATTTTAGCAACATCTAATATTTCATATTTGCACCATTCATTTTTTGAGATGGTTATATATTTTTTGTACAATTATTACTTATAATAAAATTAACTTATAATTTTACATAAAAATAATAAATGCACGAAAATTAATTTATCAAAATTATACGCCAAAGTTAAGATGTAAATTAATATTATAAAGATCTTACATAACCACAATTAGGTATATGAAAAGAGATAAATTAAAAAAGTTAAATAATAAAATATGGGTAAATAGTAATGGGGGAGATGAATAGTGTAACCCCATATTTGAGGGAACACTATTCATCTCCCATTATGGGGGCAAAAATGGGGTGGGTTGGAGCTTGTTTACCCCAAATTTTCCCCCCATTAGGTAGAAATGGGGTAAGGTTGGAGATGGCCTTAGATGCTCCACATTCTTAGTAAGTAATTTGGGTTAGAGATATAGTATTTGAGTGCTCTTTAGATCTATAAATAAATTATGAGTTTAGTCGAATAATTATTTCGTATTTAATAATATTTAATGTGTTTGGGCTAGGACGTGTTTCTCGTCACTCGACCAAAAGAAGGTCTTATTTGAGTTCAAAGCGAGAAGCCAGACAGAGACAGATTGCAATTGCAAAAGCCAACTCTAAAAAGCAGCTTTACTTTAAAGAGGGGCAAAAGAAAAGCAAAGGAGAAAAAAAAAGGGAGCTTAACATATATAAATCGGTTAAACACTAAAGGAAAGATATATTTTAGTTATCCTACCCGGCTACACAAGATATTCTACATGTGGTTAACAAAAGAGTCACTGGTTATTGGCCTCAAGACAGAAACGAGCTGACTAGGATCATAAGGTTAAGATAGGGCTAGGCTTTCTCTCATGGACCTTTTTATATTATATTACGATATACGACCGTTCGCCTTTTCATCACTTTGGCCTGGAGCCAGTCTAGGGTGTAGGCTTGCTTCGCATAGGCTCGGGTCGGTGGTAATTAAGAGTATCGGAATTGGTTCGCCTAGCGGGCAGTATTAGCTAGGTGTCAGTTACGTCTAGGGATAGTTTGAGACATGATAATATCCATAAAATTAAACAAACAAAAGAAAGTTATGCAAAACTTTTTTTTTTTGGGAAAGCTCAAGTTTATTGTATGGTGAAATTCTAGAAATCATTCTAGTCCGAGTCGCATTTTAATTTTCTTCCACTTGTTCAAGATTTGGTTACCCTTACCAACTACAACAACACAGATATATGATGACTTCATGGCCAACTACATTCACCTAAAACCAGTTGTAGTGGTTAAATACTCCTCATCCGGCATTGATTGGGTAAAATTAAACACAAACATTCAAAATTATGTGATGTAAAACCGGCAAAGGCATGGCAATTTTATTATATTAAATGAAAATTAATATAACGTCGAGTTAGTTTGAAACGGATTATTGTCACATGTATGCTTGAGTAGCCTAACTTTTGATTATATAGAGATAAATAAAAGAAAATGACCTTGGGGAAATGGACGAATCATTACAAATCGTAAGACGAAGATAGCCATGATGTTCACATAATTATTAAAAGTTTAGAAAGTCCTATGAGCATGTATTCTTATGTATTCGTGCCATGTATTCATGAATACAACAGTAAAAAGCGCCTAAAATCATGATAATCCAGTTGTACGCGCATGTATTCACATGTATTCGTGATGCTGTATTCATGAATACAACAGTAAAAGACGCCAAAAATCAGGGCAGTCCAGTTGCACGCGCATGTATTCACATGTATTTGCGCCATGTAATCATGAATACAATAACAAAAAACGCATAAAATTAGGGTAGTCCAGTTGTACGCGCGTGTATTCATATTTATTCGCGCTGTTGTATTTATGAATACAGTAGTAAAAAAACGACTAAAATTAGGGCAGTCCAACTGTATGCACATGTATTCACATGTATTCGCGTCATGTATTCATGAATATAGTTACGGCAAATACCTTAAAAATAGGTATGTCCGGTTGTCTAAGAGAGAAGAAAAACATAAATAGCGTATTGCATGTCCTTATTCCATGCCTCAATGGTAGTATATACCAAAAATACTTATTTCGCTATAAAATATAAAAGAGAATAATATTTTAAAATTATTTTGATTTATAATAAATAGTGTGTATACTTTTGTTATAGGAGGTAAAATTTCCTTTATTTAAAAGTTGGATGTATCTTTTCAACGAAAACCTCTTTTGATAAGTGTTAATAAAACATTGTTCCCTAGTAAATTTGAAAAACAATAAACAATTAGAAAACAAAATATGTAGTAATTTTGCTCGTCTATGAATGAAAAGAATCACAAGGTTTATACATACTAGTTTAAAATCATAAGGTTAGAAGATTTTGTCTATTCTTAGTTTGATGTCCAGTCGAACTACGACGTACGAACTAAGACGCATAAAAACAAAGACAATGCTACGAGAATACATTATGTGGTGCTACAAAAGCTATTCTTTGCATTGAAATTGTAGCATTTTTGAATTATGCTTCCGAATTTTCCTTGGAAAAAAATTCGAGTAAACATAACATTCCTTGAAAAGAATGAATCAAGAGATCTAATCTTTTTGATCCCTGACTAGATTAACTTATAATATAACATCCCTAGATTATTAATTTCTTAGGGGTAAATCAGGAAGATCCTATATATGTTATCTTGAATATGATCACTTCCCTTGATCAGCCACCACGTAAACACTTGCTGGAGCTTGCACATCAGATTCAACCAAAACCTGATTATTTGATACATTTCTCAAAGCATGATTAACAAAAGAGTTTCCACTAGGGAAAAATGTGTATTGAACATTTTTAATGAGGTTTGGAAATAAAAGAATTGGATTAAGATCCAAAGTCCAAGAAGTACCATTCCCTTGAACAACACCACTTCCAATTGTAGCCTTTAGATTCATCCCTTTAACATTATTTTTATCCACCACAACTTGATCAATTGTCTTAAAAGGACCATTAGATTGATCCAATTGAACAATATCCACCCCTTTATTTGATCCAGAAAACATGTTATCCACAATGTTCACTCCATTCACAACACCATTTATAGACTTCAATTTAATAAAAGCATCTCCAAGAAAAAAGGTATTAGAAATATGGAGTTGAACAGGATCCTCTGCTACAATCCCAGTAAAATCCATATAAGAATCCACTATCCTGGTTTGGGTTAAACCAGCCAATTTTAAGTAAATTCCAGTGCCACCAAATCCAGTGGCCTTATTATAACAATGTATACCTGATAACAAATTTGCTTGGCCTGATACCATTATACCAATTCCAGCTGAAAATATCACCACATTTGTGACAGAATTGTCATTTCCCATTAAATTTATCCCCGTCCCTGAGAAATTTCTTTCTCCTTTATCACCACCAGCAGTTATATGTTGTCCGAGAAATGAATTCCTAATATAGGTTTCATGTCCACCTTTGGCTAAAATACCATTTGTTGTGAAATGAGTAATGTAACAATTGTCAATGCTTGTTCTTAGTGAGTTTATTACTTGGATTCCTCCTCCTCTAAAGTTAGAATCCAGCAATAAGTCTCTTAGGGTTATGAATTCAAATAAATATTCAGGAGCATTGCCTGAAGAAGTCGATAAATCGATGAGATATCCATCAGTTGGGAAATTATCTGAAGCTTTTAGTGTACCTCCATGAATCTGTTTCATTAAAAAAGAAAAAAAACAAGTTTAGCTATCCAAATATGTACTTAAAATATAAAGTGAAAGGACTGAATTCTGGAAATTTACTAAAACTAATGAGCTAAAAGCATCAATTTAAAAAATTTACAGCTAAATCTTGTGCTACTAAAACTACTAGGGCCAAAACTAAAAATATAAAAAAATATAAAGTTAAATAGGCAGCTGCAAGGTTCGTGAAAATTGGGCTTGAAGCGACACGTGTGGAGGAATTTATATAGTACTTTATATTTAGGGCAGCTAAAAGTAAATCTCGATGGCTTTTTAAAAAAAAACACTTAAAGGCTGAATTGTATATAAAATATTTCTATTACATAAAGAATTGAGAAAAGAGAAAGGAAAATGGACACAGAAAATAAAGTTTTCCTACTGTGCCGAAAACTCTTATTAATACCACTATAAGTCTTCTACTTTGACGGTCGACATTAGAGGTTTGTTTCGGCGGCGGGTTCTGAATTTTTCTTAAGGAGAGACAAAATATAAAAAAAAAATTCATCAAAAAATTCAGAGGTATCATTATATAATATATATAAATATTTTTTTTAAAATTATAAAACTAAACAGTACAATTTTCTGACGAAAGGGTGTCAGTGCATGTGGCTCCGCCGCTAGTTGATTTGTTATAAGGCTAAAGCTACAAATAAGAAAACTCCTAAGCTAAATATCAGTTATGAATAAATTATATACAATCGACTTTTTGTATAACATTATCCCTATATAACAGTTATTCACTATAAAAGTTAAGTTTTTTACGGAATAGAATTCAATATTATGTTATAATATGTGTCATTTATAACAACACATCACTAGAACATCCAAAAAATATCGGAACAAACACAATTGTTATAAAAGAAATTGATTGTACAAGATGGAGAAACGCCCACAAATTACTGGCATTTAGAACTTGCCATACTCGCCATATGGGTTGAACTTTGAGGTTTAATAATTTAGACTAAATAAAAGGTCAAGTTTAGAGCTAGTAAAAATCTAAAGTTTGGACAGACACGTAAAACAAATACTCCTATGTAACATATGCAGCTTAGTTTGAAGGACGACTGATCAGTCATTTCCCATTCAAGTTATTTCTAGCTAACCTACTGCACTGGACAAATCAGAAATAAGTGTAAATAGGTCAATTAATTTCATACGATCCCCAAACGATATTACGCCACCTGTCACGTTTTGACAAATACGTACCATACTAGTATTCTTTTTTCTATCACAGGTTCATAAATTTGACGGACATCCCATTAAGAGAAGATTTCTTCTTATGTGTACTATCATTATGGAAAAGAAATAGTAGACTGGCGAGGGTAATTTCAATTTGTTAGGTATAAAAATTATACACTGATAATGTAAAGAATACTTACCATGAGATTGCCACGGCCAACGACGGGAAATTGCAAAGGTTGGCTGATCAAGTAATTCCCACCTTCAAGATTGATTTGAGCACCACCTAGATTTGCAATTCCTTGCATCAAAAAACCATCACTTGGCCCTTCTAATGCATCCGAAATTGCTTGTAGAATTGCTTCTGTGCTATCTATTTTCCCAGTTGGGTCTGCACCATATGTTGTTACGTGATATACTCTTGGACTTGGTGTCACCTATTTGTTTTCTTTTAATCAGCATTGCACTGATCATATAAACAAACAAAAATAAAAGGACTTACAGTTACTGCTGATGGTGTTGGAGATGGAGAAACAGAAGGAGAAGAAACTGAATCGCGACGAACAATCGAAGCTTTGAGAGCTTGCATTTTCCTCATTTGATGATCATGTTGTTTTCTTGTAGCTTCTCGAAGATGAGCAGATTTCTCACCAAGAACATGGGATATTAACGAAAGGCAAACCAAAACCTTAATCAAGGACAAAAGGGAGGACAAAGCCCATGTTCTTTCTCCCATGTTTTTTCTCTTTCCTTGAAACTGAACCTAGTATGTGAATGAATCCAAGAAAAAACATTCTAGTTAGCCATTTATATTGAGAGCTCGATAGAGAGAGGAAAAAAAAAGGAGTTTATTTTATTTGGGGTGAGGAAGATGGGGCATGGCAAGAGAAAGGTTTAGCAAATAAAATCAAGTAAGTTGTTATATTTCAAATAAAATGGGGACTTGGAAATATGAAAATAAAGAGACAAAGAGTGTGAGAATAGCCAAGAAAAGGCTCCCTTTTGATGTTACTATTCTTTTATTTAATTTGTTCCAGATGTTTGCATATATAGGTGGTGTAAAAAGGATTGGCTTTTTGAATATTTCTTCTTCTTCTTTTGGCATGAGACAAAAGAAAAGTAAACAGTCACCAACTTCTCACTTTAAGCATCCTTACAAAGGTTGGCAATTAGGTGAAAAGAAAAAGGAATTGGAAATTTTACTCAGGAGGCAAAGAAAGTTTGTACCTTAAGCAAATAACTAAATAAGCAAATCACTTTTTGGTTTTGAATTTTTGACGAATATTGAAGTAAAGCGATCTTTTCGGAGTATTATTGGTTGGAGGTGTTTGAAATCTTAAAATTATTACTTAGGAGTTATTATGCGTTATTTTATAAAATATTATTATAACGGATTAAATTATACTTTTATTATATTGCCAAGTTACTTATTTACACAGAATAACTTCTTGTTGAAGTTTTTTGATGGTCCACTGCGTTTGGTTGCTTTCAGACTACTTTATAACTGACTAGTATCAATTTAAAGCAACATAAGCGCGGCCTGCACAAGATTATGATTCACAAGAAAACCAAACTCCGCCCCAAATTGTAAAAGAAAAAGGAAAATAAATAAAGAGAGAACAAAAATATATTAAGTGAATTAACTTTTTACGTGACGAATGAAGTTAGAATTAACCTAGTGGTTAACAAGATAAAGTTCAAATGTTTTACCTCAAAGTCTTATAAAGAGTAGGGTTTTCTGTTCTCATCTGTAATTCTCGTTCATGGTGTCATTTTATATAAGCTGGTAATTCATATTTATTGTAAATATAAATAGAATAAATTTTATGTGGGAAAAATCACTAAATTTTAGATACCTTCAGTAAAGTCCCTGAGAGAGAGACGAAAACTTATCTGTAAAATAAAAGAGAAGTACCTTTTTTTATTCCTTCAAAATTCATTTATATTTATGTGGAGAATCACTGAGGTAATAGGAGATAAAAAAAATTTTAAAAAGAAAAGGCATAAATGGCGAATAATCTTAGGAAGTATGAAAATAGGAGGAAACTCTACGGTCTCTTAAATATTTCACTAATCTGGCTACTTTGTTTTCATCAATATGTGGAGAATAATCTTAGGAATTGTAACTAATTTGTTGGATATTTTTGACTTGATCTAAAGTAAATAGATACAGTAGGTAACTTTTGGATTTATTTGTTGTTTGATTGATCATTTCAACACAGCTTCACGAATAAACCGTACTATATATCATGTGTGAGGACAAAAATTCATTTAAACGTCCCCACCACATATCTGTTTTTGATTGGTTTCTTCCCTTTTATCAGCAAAATTTAACAGTAAACACTTTGATGGAACGTTAACAATCGCCATGCCGTGGAATCAGTTTTATTCTAACTATTTAAATAATATTTCTAATTATCTAATTTTCGAGTACTAATGTTGTCTAAATAATTTCAAAGGTAATTTGCCTTCTCCGCTATATTTCAATGAATGATAATGATGCATGTTTCGAAACCTTTTGATTCCTCCCTTGACTATCTTTTATGGACCCAAAATAAAAGTAAGTACGATATTAGGCATTTTCCTTGTCTTAATCAAAATTAATTGGTAATAATTATTGATGTCAAGGATAAATTTTGATGACTACAGAGTTGGTTTTATATAGACTTCTTTAAGAAAAGAAGTCATAGGTCATAAGACAAGAAATATATAATATATTGTGGGATCAAGGATATTTAATTAGTAACTTTTAGGAATAATCTCCCTTTCATTTTAGCCTATGACATAAAGTCTGACATACACATAAATCTGCATGCTCGTACAATCGTACGCCTTTAATTATTTAAACATACTATCTCCAATTAAGGTTTGACAAAAAATATTACTTAAGCACCCCCTATCTCTAATTATGGAATTTTACGTTCGAGCTTCCCAGGGAGCAAAGTAGAGAACTATATATCCCAGAGTTTGAGGAGAGAATACTTATTATTTGAGTAACTTTAGGCTTTATTATTTTATTTTCCTAAACCTTTGTTACTGTAAATATATACAATCTTCCATATGATGGTAACCAAAATACTCAAAGAATTTGCACTCAATAATGTTATATCCCCCCCCCCCCACCCCCCCCCGAATATTATGATTTTTCATATACTTTTAGTAGAAATACTACGACTAATTAACAACTTATTTTGTAATTTTAAAGACGCAATTTAGCTTTCTTTAAAAATAATAAATAATTTAATCCTCGTGCTCGAATGTTTATTATTTTCTAGCCAAATGGAGTAATTATTAAACAATTTTTTACTTGATTGCAATCTTCACATGGAGTGCGTCTAATTTCATTTAGCATGTAGGATTACAAATCATATCCAATGCCAAACCTCTGGCGCAGATATGCTTTGCTTTTTAATTAGATTTTCTTGTAAGAACAAAATCTCGTGTAACCTTGAAGGGAAGGCAATTTTGAAAGTGAATAATGTGATGAATTACATACTAATTACTATATTATATTTAAGGAGATTTCCTCATTGACAAGAAATTATTGCTTAAGTGGTAAGCATTTTCTACCTCTAACTATGAATTCGTAGGTTCAAACTCACAAGAGAGCAAAATGGAAAACTAAATCCCATAGTTGGAGGTGAGAATACTTAGCATTTGAGTAATTTTAGACTTTATTACTTTATTTTCCTAAAACATTGTTATTGTAATTATATAGAACCTTTCATGTCATTGTAACCAAATTATTCAAAGAATACAGATTTATCTGATATCCAAATCAGAAATCATAGCATTGAATGGGAACTATATCTCAGGGGTTAGTCCTCATGCACATAATTAATTTATGAATTAGGAAATTGGTCGCCTTAAGTAACTTTCAGTCTACCAAATCGTTGACATCACAAAACTATACATTAATGTTAACATGGGATTTGAACATGTCATCCTTGAGCAAATTAAATATCATGTAAACATATCTTTTTTGTATCACTATTCAATTTTATCGGTTATCCCTCTGTTACTCATCACATCCTCTTCTTCTTTTTCTTTCGCAAATTTCACATCGCGAAACAAAAAAAATTGTCCCTTATTTTCGATGAATGCTTTATAATATTCTTTTAATTAACAAAATTATAAGATTCTTATTTCGAATTCCTATTATGCCACAAATTTCATACTTAATTTAACCAACCACTATCTAGAGCTGTAACGAGGTAGCCCTTATTGGTGTAATGTGACATGTTCATTCAACCACAAAATTACTAACTTTTGAGATATTTCTTTAACATTAAGAATATGGCATGGGTCAAGTTACTTGTCCCTTAGATAAGGAATACTACAAAAGGATAATCGTTATACATCCCATTCATGTTGTCAAAATTAGTTAGATAGTTTGTTACTAGGTTGCCTAAGTACTCAAAAGTAAGTTAACTCCTTTTTTATCTAATCATTGTACTATTTTTTTTATTTTATTCAAAATCTTTAGTTTGTTCTATTATAAATGTTAATTCGTGTAATTATTATTTTTCTATATAAGCGTACGTTTGAAGTCGATTCAATATTTAATTTCTCTCAAAATATTGTTCTAAGTCTTAGTTGATTTGTGCTCGTTTGTTGTTGAGCAACTGCAGTTGATTGATACCTTTCTTGAGATTTTGTTGAGCTAGTTACAATTCAAAGAAAATAAGGTAAAATGGGAGAAAATGATCTATGTAGGATATACCAATGATTTTTTCTTTAGATACCAATTAGTTGAGATAAAATTTTAAATATATTAGTACGTTTACATTAGGTCCAATTTTTACTAGGAGTTGTTTAGTCTTAACTTACCAGAGAGGTATATATATGCCAATTGAAAATATAGAAAATTTTCAATGCTGGAAAGAACAATTTTTTTTTGGTAATATTGGTAAGACGGATTTAAATATGTATCATGAACAATTAGGATACATATAGCTGACGGCAACTTGTTTGGGAGATAGACAGAGTTTTTGTTATAGTAACTTTTTAGAGAGTTTTCTCCCACAATAAACTTTTAGATCATTTAACTTTTTGAATTAGTAATAAATATATTTCTTCATGCAATTTAGAAACCAACAACTTTGATTCTATATAATCAATTTCGAAACCAGCCTGAAAAGACAGATTTGGCTTTAAACATGATTCTGGGGAAAAGAAATTAGAGAGGAAAGGCAATTGTAATTTATTTAACACACATTAAGTTCTATCTTTTTTTCTTTTATTGTAGCATTTAATAAGTTCAACTAACTATATTAATTGAAGGATGTCACCAAACCAAGAAGGAACAGGAAGGCGTACGCTTGAGATTTAATTTAGACGAAACCTATTGGGTAGTCCCAACTGCTTCTTCATGTTAAAGTAATCAGACCAATAAAGTAAAGAAGAGTTGCTTTTATGGGTTTGCTTGTTATTGCAAGGCAATTCATCTATAGCCACTCAAGCAAACTGTATTGTATGCATATTTGATATTCTGTGATTTCCGTTGATTTTTGAGGATTTTCGTATTTGTCCACAATAATTTGCATGGTTTTGGTTGCCCTTTTTTTTTGTGGTTAGGTAATAGAAGGTAATAAATATGGTTTTGAAGCCTTCTTGCCGTTCACAATATTTGATTCTTTTAGATATCAAGAAGGAATTAATAAAAAGTTTCAGAGTATCTATTATATTTTCAATGAACAAATTAAAGAGATAATAAAAATTAATATGAACAAATTCATTATTAATTAATGTTAAAATATAAATTTGCGTGAGAGCAATCAAAAAATAATTAAAGTGGTTCAGTAGGAGGATACACGTTTTACTTGATATTTATTGGTAGGAAATGAGATTTCAAAAGATAAAAAGAAAAAGAAAAATTCACATATACTTGAGGTTAACATGAACATGTTGACTTTTTATAACATTGAGGCTCACAAGTTGGAATTCCAAGACCTCGTGAATTGTCTAATGTCCTACACATTTGGGACAACGCAGCCCCCAACACCCCCACAGTCAATCTTTTCTAGAGCAGGTCATGTTGGTTGTTTCTCTTTGAATTTCAATAAAAGGTAGTTTGGGGTTAATCTTTAATACAAGTAGAAAAAAAAGGTTTATCATGTATAATGAGAGAATGTCGAGTAATTTAAGTTCTAATTCAACATTACAGTTGTTTTTCTAAAGCCATGAGTTAATACTTATACAAACATTTTAAATTGTATACATTGACAATACACAATATTTTTACCTGATCAGTACATGTTGTAATAAGTAACCACCCATCTTTGAATGTTACTAATACATGATTACTATACTTGCAATTAATTTTCAAGTGACTTGATAGAGTAAAAATTCAATTTTTTTTTACAAAATAACCCTTATGTACATATTTTTATAAAGTTTGCTTTCTTTTCACATTGAATATTTAATTAAGGGTAGTTTAGTCATATTAGGTATTTTTATATAGAATTTAGTATTTTCTTAATGGACGTGCCAAAAATAGGACTGGAGGGAGTATATAACTACTACACAAAAGTTAAACTCAATAAAATAAGCCACCACTCACTAATTTGGAACTTTTTGTTTTGCTAATTTATATATACAAATTATAAAAGACTATATACATAATATACATGTATTATCCATGTATAATATATCCGCTGCTATTTCTAGGTTAAAGGATTGGGTGGACGACTATTTACATTAATTTTTCGATTAAATTTGGTCAATGACTATGCTCGTGATGTACTGAAAAGTTGTTCAAGATAAAGCTATTTGCGTGGCTAGTAGTTTCTTGATGGACCTAAATCAAATAGAACACAAGGAAATGGAAGAGAAACTCACCTGGATAAGCCCTTGTTTTGAATTTTAACCTTGTTTAGCAGCAGGCCAGCAGCAGGTAAGGAATTAATTAGAATAAATTAACAGAAAAGAATGTTTATTTCCTGTATGACTTGCTCTCACATGAGAGGAAAGCCCTTTAAATAGACTAGTATTAGTATTGTGTATATTCTTACCAAACTTAGTGTGGAAGTGCACATTATTGTAATAGGCAAATATGAGTTCTGAAGGAATAGCATATGCTTGAAAATTGGTAAGAAATTGATTTTGTTACTTAATTTCATAAGATGAATTGAATCTATTCTAAGGAGGCATTATCAGGGCACTTAGATATTTTTAAATGATCTGTAATAAATTTGAATTTTGATAACCACTTTCCAAAATAGGGGTAACCAAATATCATGATTGTCATTCTGAGGTGTTTACATTCAAGTGGATTTTGAAAAAAGAAAAAAAAAATCTATCTAAGCCAAAAGAGGTTCTTTATTTTTTGGTTTTCCAGATTTGCGATTTTCCCCCTATGTATGTGCATTCTCAACAATGGATCGAGACAAATAGTGTAAATAGCAAATTTACAACGTAAAAATAACATGAGTTAGTTAGTTTTGGATTGGTCATTCAAATATAGCCGGCGTTTACAAACACATTGAAAAATAGCCATTGTTTTGCTGTAACACGGAAAGTTCCAGCATAATGTACTGGAGATCGGTGCACGTGTATGAACTTCCAGTATATTATGCTGGAACTCCAACACGCGAAAAGTTCCAGCATAATATATTGGAGATCGTTGCACCTGTGTATGAACTTTCAGCATATTATGCTAGACCGGTATATTATGCTGGAAATCCAGTATATTATACTGGAACTCCAGTATAATATACTAGAGTTCTAGTATACTTATTCTGGAACTCCAGTATATTATACTGGATTTCCATTATATTATGCTGAAGTGTTTTTCAGATTTTAAACAGTGTTTACGTTTGGATTTATCTTTACATGAAAACTGACTAAATTTTTATTACTTTTAAAATTGTGGTTGTTTTTGAATACCACTAATAAATCTGGCTATTTTTGAATTTCTCCCAACTACAACCTATGGCATTGGTGTTGAATAGACAGTAGTAAATACAAATTAAACGTGAGTCTCTCTCAGAAAAAAAAAACTTTACGAGGGACGAGACTGGAAAACATAAATGTAATTATAGAAGAATACTTTGCAGCTTCATTGCAATTTTGGACAGGGTAATATTTCTTCTGCCAAAACCAGAGAAATATTTGTAACCCCCATCATTAACGTCCATTATCAAGCTTCTTCTTCTACAACCAGTCAAAATTGAAGTTTATTCTTCAAAATTCATACACCCATTTACCTTCAGCTTCAAAATTTCTAAATGAAGAAGAACAAACCTTCAAAGAACAACCCTAAAAAAATAAGAGAAGCAGATATTCCATCGTTTGATTTAGCTGTATTATCACCACATTCACAGAAAAAGAATGAAAAAGTTGCTCATGCAAGTGAACATAAGAGACATAGTCTTTCTCCGCGTCAAATTAGGGCCGAAGCTAGAACTAAACAATATTGTTGAATGTAAACAGTACTTCATCTACATTATTTTGACATATAAATCCTTTCCTACTGAATAATTATCTAGTTATTCTGTAAACTACATAATATCTACAATCAAGACACAAATAATCTACAATTTATCTACAAAATATCTACAAACTGGGTACATCGAATTTTAATATCCCAATTCCCATTTAATTGTAGCATAATTGGAATTTTCGACATAATTGTGGTTTTTGCAGAAGATTTGTAGAAGTTTTAGTCGTTTTTGATTTGTGAAAACAGAAAACAAAGCATTTACAATCAGAATATAAAATCTAGAATTTATCTACAAAATATCTACAAACTGGGTACATCGAATTTTAATATCCCAATTCCCATTCAATTGTAGTATAATTGGGATTTCGACATAATTGCATTTTTTGCAGAAGATTTGTAGAAGTTTTAGTCATTTTTTATTTGTGAAAACAGAATACAAAGCATTCACAATCAGAATACAAATAATCTACAATTTATCTACAAAATATTTACAAACCGGGTACATTGAATTTTAATATCCCAATTCCCATTCAATTGTAGCATAATTAGGATTTTTGACATAATTGCATTTTTTGCAGAAGATTTGTAGAAGTTTTAGCCGTTTTTGATTTGTGAAATCAGAAAAGAGACAAAAATTATTGCGTTTGAAAATATCTGAAAGAATCTTTAATTCACCAATATTAGCGCGCCTAAATAAGAAAGCCTACAACTACAATGATTCCTTATTTAATGAAATATCTGAAAGAATCTTTAATTCACCAATATTAGCGCGCCTAAATAAGAAAGCCTACAACTACAATGATTCCTTATTTAATGAAATATCTGAAAGAATCTTTAATTCCCCAATATTAGCGCACTAAATAAGGAAGCCTACAGCTCCAATGATTCCTTATTTAATGAATTGTCTATATTTATTAGAAATACTATTAGCATGACGGATAATATGAAAGCTATGAACATATTTGATAATATAGTTTCCTATATGGTATAGAAACGAAAATTTCCCAATTATAATTAGGCTGCTGAATTTGTGTGAATTTGACCCAATCCTTCAAGTGTTACTGAAACTAACTCAGTCTCTTCACCCTCTATTTAAACTATTATTATCTAACTAGATTTAACGCACATGTGTTGATCGTGTATATTGTTTCAATGAATATTATTGTTTTAAAATATATAAATATTATATTAAAATGATATTTGAGTTATAAAGTAAGAGTTTTAGTACCTGAAATTGATGAATAAACTGATTGGGCACAGTAAAAATTTTGATAAGAGTAAGTTTGATAATAGCAACAAAAACTTATTTACACAACTTAGAATGATAGAGAATGAAATTTTTTAAAGGATACATTCTATGCATGTAATACAACAAAATAATTATTTAAAATAGAGGTATATTTATAATATACATTATATATACTTGCAAGTTCACTCTTCTGTTACAATAAAAGAAAAAATAACTGTATTAGGTAATTTTGAATAATTAAATGACTACATGAGTAATGGATTCAGAGAGATACTTAAATTAGTCTTATATTTTGAAAAATTTGGTCGAATATAGGAAAACAAAATCATCAGAAGGCTTAATTCACTTTCATTTTTCATTCTCTCAGAAATACCAAACAAACAAACATGAATGCAATCTTGGTACTCGATACAAAATAACAAAGTAATCAAGATATTGTGGGCCGAAGAATAATTCTAGCTAGAAATCTAAAAATTGTTAAACAAATAGCCGGTCAAATTTGACGTTTACTTTTTCTAACTGGTATACGTAAATTATATATTGAATATATATAGTTATACATATATTATATATCAGCCGGTTATTTTAAGTTTAAGAAATTAAATAGACAACTATTTGGATTAATTCTTCGGCCCAATTACATAGGACCTTAAGACGAACGTAGTTCCCTTGTGGACCAGCAAACGGGCAAATATAGAGTAATGAGAATATAATAACAAAACTACCTTCTATAGCCCCTCAAAATTTTAATAGCCTATGTTTTTCTTTCACTGACAGAAAATGGCCCTTGACCCAAATTTATTGCATCTAATAGCCCTAAATATCTATTTTGTATAGTGACAGTCTGTTTTGTATATTGTTTGTATATTGACAGTTTATTTTGTATAATGATAGTCTATTTTGTATAGTGACAGTCAATTTTGTATATATTTTGTAATATATCAATATTCAAATCTATTTTAACCTAAAGAAATACATAACTATCCATGTTAATATATAGGCCTGAAAATTATGATTCTCATCAAAATCAACTAATGACATACATGTGGAAATGGAAATTTATTTGGTGAAAACCAAAGAATTTCCCTAGCAAAGAAAGTTAGCCCAGAAAAGAAAAAGAGGCAATAACAAAGAGCTTGGGATTTTTATTCAAAGGGTGGTTGTCCCTCTCTCTTTAGCCAATGACTTTCCTTTTTCACTTTTAAAACAAAATCAACAGTCCTTGAATTCCTGGAAATACGTGTTTTTTTACCGTTTGAGGCTTTGGAGATGTTAACACCCTTCTTAGAAGGTGGTTAAATTCTCTACAGTGCTCTTTAGTTGTAAATATTTGGTTGTCTATGATAATACTTTACATTTTTAACTATAAAAAAAGTGAGCTTAAGACATACATTTTTATGCAGCCACCTAAACATCCATTAACAGTTGGCATATCCGTTTTTTTATAAATTTGCAAGGTCATTTAATCAAATTACCCCAAAAATATATATTATTAAAATACTTTTTATAATATAAAAGTAACAAATTTACCTAAGACTCACATTGACATGCACCAAATAATTTTTTGCAATAAAAAAATAATTTCGTGACTTTGAAGCATTAAGACAAAGTTGAGCAAAGATGTTTTAGACATTATCTTATTTAATTTCATTGTAAAAAATTACAAGAAGGTCTATCATTCTTTGTCTGATAAATTTATATAATTGAACCGCCTGGCGGAGGAGGAGGAAGAGAGAGCAGTACTGGAAAGGGAGCTGGAGCTTCAATTGGAAGAGGAGAAAGCACTACTTTTGGGCTAAAAATGTGTATTGTAATTTTGGGCTACTGGATGTTATAGGTTTGGTCCGAGTAATAGATTATAAATGATATTTATCGGGCAAAAAACATAAATAGACAACCCACTACTGTTTACAACTCTCCCTGACCCAAAAAATAATAGCTTATAAAAAAGGGAAATTTTCGTTCTTATACCATATAGAAAACTATATTATTAAATGTGTTCATAGTTTGAAAATTACTCGTTATGCTAATAGTTTTTTCTACAAATAAACAATTCCTTAAATAAGGAATCATTGTAGTTGTAGACTTCCTATTTAGGCGCGCTAAAATTGAGGAAATAAATATTCTTCCAGATATTTCATTAAATAAGGAATCATTGTAACAGTAAAATTCCTTATTTAGGCGCGCTAATATTGGAGAATTAAAGATTCTTTCAGATATTTTCAAACGCAAATCACTTTCATCTCTCGTTAATTTTCTTGCAACCTTGCTACTACGAAGAAGAAGTTGGACGGGAGGAATGGTCAAGTCTCACTACCTCCATCAGGAAAAGCCAGTTCACACACTAGAGCAAGATGATCAATTCCCCATTTCTGCAAAAAAATGAAACTTATATATAATACGATACTTAGTTATTCATTAAAAAAAAATTGGAGAATTTTATCTTAGCAAAACTCAGTACTTTTGGCATGTTTACATGATCCCTTTTTTTTTTTTTACTTTTAAAATAGGATATCAGCGAAATTATAATCTTCTAACTTTCAACAAAGTATGATATTATAGAAGAGTGAAGTGAAATTTGCCAGCAAGTTTCATGGGAATGGGAAAAGGAAGACTACTTCGGATATGGCCTTGCAACCTTACTAGTTTTTAACGAGATCAGTCGTGGGAGATAAAATTCCCTGACCAGACATTAGGCGCGCTAATATTGGAGAATTAAAGATTCTTTCAGATGTTTCGACATTTTTTTTCATTTCAAAAATTAAAAACGACTAAAACTTCTACAAATCTTTTGCAAAAAATGCAATTATGTCGAAAATCCCAATTAAGCTATAATTGAATGTGAATGAGGATATTAAAATTTAATGTACCCAGTTTGTAGATATTTTGTAGATAAATTATACATTATTTGTATTCTGATTGTAGATGCTTTGTTTTCTGTTTTGACAAACCAAAAACGACTAAAACTTCTACAAATCTTCTGCACAAAATGCAATTGTGTCGAAAATCCCAATTATGCTACAATTGAGTGGGAATTGAGATATTAAAATTCAATGTACCAAGTTTGTAGATATTTTGTAGATAAATTATAGATTATTTGTATTTTGATTGTAGATGCTTTGTTTTCTGTTTTCACAAATAAAAACGACTAAAACTTTTACAAATCTTCTGCAAAAAATGCAATTGTGTCGAAAATTCTGATTATGCTACAATTGAATGGGAATTGGGATATTAAAATTTAATGTACCCAGTTTGTAGATAAATTATAGATTATTTGTATTCTGATTGTAGATGCTTTGTTTTCTGTTTTCACAAATCAAAAACGGCTAAAACTTCTACAAATTTTCTGCAAGAAAATAATTTTAACTTCCTGGAAATTATTTCCTTGGTGATTCCTGTTAGAATTTATATTTCCTGCACTATTCTCGAATTTCTGGATCCTTTTTTTCCCTTTATTTGAAGTTCTTTCTGTTAGATTACTATATAGAGCTTTTCGATCCTAGAAGATTTGTGATTTTGTTTCATCTTGGTCACAGTTGCTTCTTGCCGAAATGATTTTCTGTTTTCCCTCTCTGGGCTAAGGTTGAGAATTCTCCAGCAACTCAAGTAGCCTGCAACCAAGATTTTAATTCGAGCTCTAATAGATCATCTGATGCAGAGGATGTTGGAGATGAAGAAGATGAATTGGATAACAAGAGATTCGTCCCATCGTATGCCTATAATACAATTTCATTCCAGAAATCGTGAGTGTGGGGGGAAATGTGGGTGAAGGTGTGGGAATTGGAGAGAGAAACATGGGGGAGTGAGATTAGAAGAAATATACGGTACCATCAAATTAGGAGTGTAATTAATACTCTTAAAAATCATTTATGGTATATAATTGATAATTAGGTATACTAAATGTAATTATATCAAACCTTAAACTTTAAGGGTAATATAATTTCCTATATGACATAGGAATGTAAAAATCCCTATAAAAATTTACCCTAAAGTAGTGTAGCCATATAGTTTCGGATAAAAATCCCTGAATAATAGAAAATAAGGCATAATATTCGCTATTGTCTTCTTTCTCTCTCCTTCCTTTCTTCAAAATTTAGACAAACCATAATAATGGAGTTATATTTACAAATAAATCCTTCGCACAAATCACAATAATCTCAGGTCTAAATTCATTTTCTCTTCATTATATATATACACACTCACACACAAACACACGCATACTATGTATAAATATTGTATAATGCATTTTCATAGCTATATTATACACGAACTATGTAGGTGCTTGATGTATAATCATTGTAAATCTATGTATAGTAGCATGTACACATTATTGATTGACTATACACTGAGTTATACAATAATTATACAGGAAACATTAACAAACACCTCTATCTATTTCCTTTCTTCTTCCATTAGCGTCAGCACAAGCACACTATTTTCATATATTTGAAAGTTGAAAAAGAGTCAGAATGAGATCTGGCGTGGAGATAAGAGACGAGGGAGAATTTAGCTATCTCTCATTTCGCCCGTCTGCCCACATCAATTTAACATGATCATAACCAACTTATAGAAATAAAAATATTCACTTCAATAAGAACAGATGTGATGATCCAAAAGGTCATCCCGTGTAATTTTAGCTAAATCTGTATTTCGAGGCCATGAAAGCCTCCTTTTATCTCACATCGATGTACGTGCGCAGCCCGAGCGTGTAGCCGGGAAGCCGTTATGTGAAAAATTCATAAAATGATGATTTTACATTAATTATTTGAGTAAAGTTGACTTTGGTCAACATTTTTGGTAAACGGACCCGGACTCGTGATTTGACGGTCCCAGGGGGTCCGTAGGAAAATATGGGACTTGGGCGTATGTCCGAAATCGTATTCCGAGGTCCCGAGTCCGAGAAATGAATTTTTAAAGAAAATTATTTTCTGAAAAATATAAAGGTTTTTGAAAATAAAATTTGATGTGAAACCTGTGATATCGAGCCCGTATTATGGTTCTGGAGCTCAGAGCAGGTTGAATATGAGTTATATGTGTAATCTGTGAAGTTTGGTAAGAAACGGACTTTGTTTGACGAGAATCGGATCAAAAATGGAAATTTTAAAGTTTAAGAAGTTTTGAGAATTTTTATAGATTTTGAGGTTTAATTCAATGTTTTTATGTTAATTTGGTGATTTGATTACATGAATAAGTCTGTAGGATGTATTTGAGGTTGTGTGTATATTTGGTTTTGAGCCCCGAGGGCTCGAGTGAGTTTCGGGTAGGTGTCGGAGTGCAAAACTTAGAAAAAATCTGGTGTGGAGTGCATTTTCTGGTGTTTTACTCTATGTGATCGCATAGTTATAGTTGCGATCGCATAGCTTTGAGAGGGGGAGGGGTCAGTTACCCTATGCGATCGCACAAATGGGCTTGCGACCGCACATGTGCGCATGAGAGGGGGGGGGGGGGGGGGGGGGGGGGGGGGGGGGGGGGGGGGGGAGCTGGTAGATACTTAGTGTGATCGCACCCTTAGCCCCGCGATCGCGAAGCTTAAGTCCAGTCCCACTACGCGATCGCACCCTTAGCCCTGCGATCGCATAGGACAAAATCGTCCAGTCATTTTTAAAAGTTCAAAAAGAGAATCCTTCCGGGAAATTAAATTTTTGAAGAGCTCCTCCACCATAACCTCCTAGGTAAGTAATCTTCAACTTTTTTTCTTCCATTTTCATCAACATATACTAGATTCTAGGCCTTAAAACATGAAATTAAAGGTAGAAATTAGGGTTTGGGTAGAGTTAGGGCTTTTTGATTATTTGGGAATTTGACCTCGTTTTAGGGTCGGATTTCAAAATAAATTATATATTCGGGCTCGTGGGGGAATGAGTGATCGGGTTTTGGTCCGAACCTCGCGTTAGGACCAAGCGGGCCCAGGGTCGATTTTTGGAATTTTGGGAAGAATGTTGGGAATTCTATAATAAGCTTTGGAATTGAATTGTTAAGCAATTATTGATGTATTGAATCAACTATGTCCAGATACGATTGTTTCGGAGTCGGGTTCGAAAGGAAAAGCGGTGCTAGAGGCTTGATTTGGATTCTGGGTGTCGAGGTAAGTGTTTGGCCTAACCTTAGCTTGAGGGAATATGTATCGAATCTTATTTTCTACGTGTTTATACCATGTTCAATATATAGGTAAGGTGACGAGTACCTATATGTTGTTGTCAAGCATGATCGTGAGTCGAATATTATGAATTCTTTGATTTATATTGATAAATTGTTGTATTGTGAATTAAATCTCAACTTGTGGTGAATCATTTGGTAGAGATTCTTAATTGTGTTTACTGTAAAGTTGTTGATCAGTCGAGGAATATTTGTGGAATATTACACATGTGTAGGATTAGTTGTAGTTGTGTCCCTTGTCGGACGGTAGTATTCTTGTTGAGTATTTTTGTGCATTTAAGGTTGCTTATCGTTGATTTTCCTGTCAATTTGTTGCTTTTATGTCTGTTTACGCACGAGGGGACATTCCGTGCCGAGTGATTAGCTATTTATGCACGAGGGGACATTCTGTGCCGAGTGATTATTTATTTATGCACGAGGGGACATTCCGTGCCGAGTGATTATTTATTTATTTATGCATGAGGGGATATTTTGTGCCGAGTGATTGTTTATTTATGCACGAGGGAACATTCCGTGTTGTGTTTTTTTTGTGATATTATAGCACGAGGGAACATGTCGTGCCGCTTCTGTTTATTTATTTGTTCAGAGTTGTTAATTCTTGTTGTTACATGATTACTTCAGTTGTTATCTCGTTCTGTCATTTTAGTGTTTTTGCTGCCCTTGTTCCCCAGCATGTTATCCCCATTTCTGTGCTTACCTGTTATTTCTTGTCGTCATTTCTTTATTATATTATTGAAACTGCTCAGGTATTTGTTATTTGTCGCGTCCTAGCCTCGTCACTACTTCGCCGAGGTTAGGCTCGACACTTACTCAGTACATGGGTTCGGTTGTACTGATGCTACACCTACACTTCTTTATGTTGTGCAGATTATGGTACCGGACCCAATGGACAGTGATCAAGGGAGTATCCTTCAGTCCATAGGCAACCCTGAGGTAGTCCTGCAGGCGTCCGCAGGCCTTAGCGTCACCTCCTATCCCTTTCCTTTTCTGTCTTTTCATGTATTTCCAAGACAGTTGTACTTCTTTATTTCAGACCTTTATTTTTAGTAAATCTTAGATTGTCCGTGAGATCGTGAAACCAGTTCTGGGGGTGTATTTAAGGAAATTTCGTAAGATTCAGTATTTAAGTTGTTGAATTTCTTATATTCCGCACTTTTAATTATAATTGTTCTAGTCTATCACTGTTATTTCAATTGTCAATAATAAAGAAATAAAGGTAATAACCGGAACATTGACTTGTCTAGCGGGTTCAACGTTAGACGCCATCACAGTCTGAAGGTGAGATTTCGGATCGTGACAACAGAAACACTTCAATGGACAATTAAGCGAAATGAGGGAATGAAGGGAGTGAGAAACCACAATTATGTGCTTCGTAATGTTAAGATGGGTACTGTATCCCCTATAATCCCTAAAATTTAAGTCATTTCAAATAAAAATCCTTACAGTTATGGCTAACTTGTTAATTTACGGGCTAAAACGAGTTATAAAAATAAAATAGGTTTATTTAGAGTTTATTACTAATATGGGTCGTTAGTCGAGTTAATTGTTCTTAAATTTTAATTTTGCTATAATTACGTAGATGGGTCGGTCGGCCATCTAGTCAAGTATTCAACCAATTTTAGCCCAATGTTGGGGTATCGAAGCTTTGAGATGTTCCAAGATGGCGATTGGAATCGATTCGAACATGCCCAAAAGCAAAAGTCTTATGGGATCAATTTAACATACATATCAAACCAAACCAATTGGAACCTACAAACCAAAATCTTTATACCATATCAAATCAATGGACAATAACCGACAACAAAAATGCCCCATTAACAATCTTGACTCTTATTATACTGTGGTCTTATTGGAAAATAGAAACCAAATCCTTTTTCTGGACTCTATTCCTCCACTAACACCTCCAGACATAACTTTTCAAACTATGGAGTACCTCCACCTGGTCCATAATCACCACAATCCTAATACATATCAAAAGATTTAAATTCGTTGGCAACCACCTTCAAATGGGTTCTTCAAACTAAAAACAGACGGTGCTTATGATGAAAAAAGTAACATTGGATCATTGGCTACGCAAATTACAACTACGCACATTGTGCCATTCGTATGGAAATTCTGGTCTTTTGCAATGGTTTAAGGCTAACACTCAGTAATAACTATGTTCTGCGTATTGTGGAAACTGATTCACTAGTAATGATTCAACTATTATCATCTAACAATATAGTTTTCTCACACGTGTTAATGGATTCCAGACAGCTAATGGAGAAGCTGGGCAGCCCACATGTGTGCCACATCTTTAGGGAAGCAAATGCTACAGAAGATAATCTGACCTGCTATGGGAAAGGTAGAGATCCATCATGTAAAACAATGCTTTGATTATTGCATACCCGCCCCCTCCATCCCTAATGAACTAAAGGAATACCTCAATTGAACTGGGACTATACATTCAGTTACCATCATGTAATAGCTACCTGGTTCTCCTTTGATTTTGTGTATAATAGTGTTGTTACATTTTTTATATGTAGTTACACATTATTTATACATAGTCATACAATATATATGTAATATATAATAATTTATCATGGTATATATGTAATGTATAATAGTGTATAATTTTATACATCATAGTTTAAATTTTAAAAATGAAAAATGAGAAGATAAAGAGGGTTCAATGGTAGCTGGGGGGAGGGGGGAGGGGAGGGTAAAAAGAATAACACAGAAATAGGTTTGACTTTGTGAAATTCAATATAAACATATGGTGGTTATTACAATTTACAGGTGCAAAAATATGAGAAGTGCATATGCGTAACAACCCCCTAATATTTAGAGTTGGGAACAAAAATATTGCCAAAAAAAACTCAAACGACCTAATTAAGTGGAAAAAAAAAAGTTACATAACTATGTATAACGCCCATATACACGACGTTATGCATTAACACCGTTAATGTATAGCGCCGTGTATATGGGCACTATACATAAAGTTGCAAAATCCAGGTATAGCGCCCATATATGCGGCGTTATACACTAAATACACTAAATATTGGACGGCCCACTGGTTGAACGTTAGATGTGAAGATGGTTTTGTCTTTGAGGTACAAGGTTCAAACCCCTACACCAACATTTTTATATTTTCCTATTTCTTTTCCATTTTTTGTTTCTTTTCATTATTTGATTTAAGTGTTTAGATATAAATACTTTAATAGAGAAGTCATTTATTATTTCTTTAAAAAATAACCAATACTTTTAATAGTTATTATTTTGTGTCATACGTAAAATAAAACTTATAATTCTAATTTGAAAATAAAAGGAAAAAATTAATTTTATTTTACGTATGACACAAAATAATAACTATTAAAAGTATTGGTTATTTTTTAAAGAAATAATAAATGACTTCTCTATTAAAGTATTTATATCTAAACACTTAAATCAAATAATGAAAAGAAACAAAAAATGGAAAAGAAATAGGAAAATATAAAAATGTTGGTGTAGGGGTTTGAACCTTGTACCTCAAAGACAGAACCATCCTCACGTCTAACCTTCAACCAATGGGCCGTCCAATATTTTAGTGTATTTAGTGTATAACGACACATATATGAGCGCTATACCTGGATTTTGCAACTTTATGTATAGCGCCCATATACACGGCGCTATACGTGTTAATGTATAACGCCGTGTATATAAGCGTTATACATAATTATGTAACTTTTTTTTCCCCACTTAATTAGATCGTTTGAGTTTTTTTTGGCAATATTTTTGTTCCCAACTCTAATATTTATGCAGTGGAACAAGAGCTAAGAAACTGTTGATGTGAGCTATGTCGAGAAAGGTGATGTCGCAAGTTTTGATGGGTTTTGTGCTTTGTACAGCACAAAGCACATGGTATCCTGACATGTAGTAGCATTTGCAAAGAATAATCGGATTTAACATGTGCTGATATCGTCTTATAAGTCACCAATTTCTAAATGCTGGACTTATAAATCACATTCTTTGACTGGGATATACATGTATTCGTGTGCCACCGTATTTATGTATTGGTAAAAAAGAGTTTGACAACTCAGCCAACTACGTGGACCAAGGAAAACATGTCAGCTGGATATGACTCTATAAAAAAATACGAAACAAAGAGGCACGGTTCAATAAACCTTTGAGTTCATCATCCACGGGAAACTCAACTTAATTAAGACAGGGAAGAGACACGGTCAGAGTGAATCCAGACAGAGCTACGGGCAGATTCGGGGATCCTCAATTAATGACCTATACATTATGTAACCTACAAGCAACAATTATAGTTACCCTTTGTAACACCTCATTAATGTAATAATTAGTCATTAATGAGCGATCATTGCAAGAATCAAACGTTATTTTAAGAATCCTCCTATATAAAGGAAGGGAAGATAACTTGTAAAGATCATCTGAGAATT
This sequence comes from Nicotiana undulata, assembly GCA_005239495.1. Classification (NCBI taxonomy): domain Eukaryota; kingdom Viridiplantae; phylum Streptophyta; class Magnoliopsida; order Solanales; family Solanaceae; genus Nicotiana; species Nicotiana undulata. Next base: position 6,602 of record MDKH01120183.1, on the reverse strand, counting down.
TCTAATACTACGCACTTTACTTTGCAGCGTGTCATTATTACTTTCTATTTTTTTTTTTACCATTTCCTTGATTATTAATAACCCGCGTTTATCCTAAATATAGTTGTGGTCAAAGGATCTAATTATTTGGTTAAACAAATTGGTTCCGTTATCGGGAATCTGATAATATTTGTTCACTTTTCCATTGATATCCTATAAACTATGTCGAACTCCAATGACAACAACCAGCAGAGGAATGGAACCTCAGTTCCATCACCTTAAGGAACCCCCCGTGGTTCAAGGGAACTATCCCTAGAAAGATCTGATAACAACCGCAATAATAATGAGAAAACGGTAGAACAAGATCGAATAAAGCAAATGATTGCAGAGTATGTGGGACAAGCTTTGCAAGAATTTTCAAGGACATTACCAACAGCACCACCTGCATCACTGACACCACCTCCAAAAAATACAGTCACCGAGGAAAATCTTCAATCTGGATTGATAAACTCGGCAAGGGGTGACACTCCTAATGAATCTCTCGAAGCAAGACCAGGTATGACTAATAACTATGAATTATAAAATTTACTGCTAACCATGCAGAAACAGATGAAGGAACAAAACTATCGAATCGAGCAAATTCCTGGAGTACCACCTATTATCAAGGGCATTGATGTTGATAAATATTCTCAACAACCTTGGAAACCAAGCGCAGTACCCTTGCCTATACCCAAGAAGTTTAAAATGCCTGACGTTCCCAAGTATGATGGAACAACCGATCCAAGCGACGTGGAATGATGTATATAACAGGTATAGCACTAAACTTAGAATAGAAGAAGATATCATTGCTTGTTCGAGAGATGAAGATCATTCCAGATCCAGACGTCCTGAATCAGACAGGAGATCAGGTAAAAATAGGTACGATCCTTACTTAGGACCATCGGGACGTGAAATTCGTCCCAGGTTCGAAACCACTAGGTCAGACTATAGACCACCAGGAAGAGACGTGGGCTCATCCAGATCCAGATCCAGAAAGGATCGAGATGAACGACCTAGAGGTAATGCCTGAATTGGGGATCATACCTTTAATGTAAGTACTCTTGAACTTGTCTTAATATTAAGAAATATGGGAGATAAGGTTAAATGGCCCAAAGAGATGTGATCAAACCCAAATAAAAGGAACCCAGATTTCTGGTGTGAGTTCCATAACGATCATGGGCACAGGACTGCGGATTGCAGATTTTTACAAGGTGAAATAAAACATTTATTGAAACAGGCCTATTTAACAGAATTATGTAGTGATAAAGGTAAACAGGCATATATGAAGAACATGCAGGAGCCCCCAAAACCTCTTTCTCCAAAGCGAACCGTCAATGTGATACATGGAGGAGAGGAAGTAAACGGGATAGTTTGCCAATTAGCATCAAAGGTCACAATTATCACGGAAAGCGGGTTCGAGAAGATCCAACCGAAGATGAAATAACCTTTGACGACGCAGATTTTGGTGGACTAATGCTTCCCTATAATGATGCCCTGGTAATATCCCTACTCATTCATGACACTAACGTTAAGAGAGTGTTGATTGATCCAGGTAGTTCAGTCAATATCATCTTGCTGAGAGTCGTGGAAGAAATGCTCTTGGGAAATCAGATGATCCCAAAGGCCCGAGCCATATCAGGGTTTGATAACTCTACGGTGATAACCAAAGGAGAGATCGAACTTAACACTTACGCTGAGGGAATAACTAAGAACACCAAATTCCAAGTCATTGATACTGACATGGCTTATAATGTGATTATGGGAAGGCCTTGGATACATGACATGAAAGAAGTACTATCCACCCTACATCAGGTAATCAAATTCCCCTCAGAATGGGGAATCTCACAAATTAGAGGTGATCAACAAACCTCCAGAAATATAAATTCTGTGACACTTTCTAAAAAAAAGGGACGGAAGAACCAGAAGATAGAGAAATCTTTCAAGCAGATGTCACCGGCCAAACAGGTACGAAAAAAACTACTAACCAAACAGGTATGAAAGAAGTAAATGTACAAACAGGTATGGGATGAGATACCCACGAGAAGACGGATCCAGTCACCACGGGAGATGCATCGGACCATATAGATATGGACTCTAGACCGGACATCATTCATGAACCAGAGGAAGATGAACACATCAAAACAACTACGGAAGAGCTCGAAGTTGTTCCATTGTTTGAACAAAAACCTGAACAGAAGGTGTATGTAGGCACGAGGCTGAGCCCCGATCGAAAAGGCACGTTAATTGATTATTTAAAAGCTAAAGCAGATTGCTTTGCATGGTCCCATTTTGATATGACAGGCATTCCACCCTAAGTGATGACTCATAAATTAAATGAAGATCCATCCTTCGTACCTGTTAAACAGGAAAAAAAAAAAAGCAAGGACCATTCAAGAATCAAGTAATTGACGAAGAGGTACAAAAACTCTTGAAAATTGGTTCGATACGAGAGGTAACATACCCTAACTGGTTAGCTAACACTGTGGTGGTACCTAAAAAGAATGGCAAATGGAGGGTATGTGTAGATTATACTGATTTAAATCAAGCATGCCCCAAAGATTCGTTACCATTACAGCATATAGATCAAATGATTGATGCTACCGCAGGTCATAAATTATTAAGCTTTCTAGATGCATATTCTGGTTATAATCATTAAAATGGATCCCTCAGACGAGGAAAAAACCTCCTTCATTACGAACAGGGGAACTTACTGCTATAAAGTCATGCCTTGTGGCTTAAAAATGCTGGAGCAACATATCAAAGGCTAGTAACTAAAATGTTCCAAGAACATCTGGAAAAAACGATGGAAGTTTACATTGATGATATGTTGGTAAAATCAACACGGGCAGAAGACCATTTCCAGCATCTTTCTATTACTTTTGACATTTTACGCAGGTATAACATGAAGTTGAACCCGAAAAAATACGCTTTTGGAATACAATCAGGTAAATTTTTGGGTTTCCTTGTATCAAATAGAGGAATAAAGGTAAATCCCGCTCAAATTAAAGCTATAGAAGAAATACCTGATATACTAACAAACAAAAAAGAAGTTCAAAGACTGACAGAAAGAATAGCGACTTTGGGAAGATTTATTTCCAGGTCTTCCGAAAAAAGTTTTAAATTCTTTTTTCAGTTCTCAAAAAGCAAAATCAGTTCGAATGGACTGAAGAATGTCAGCAGGGCCTCAAGAATTTGAAGGATTATCTATCAAAACCTTCGCTTTTGTCAAAGCCAAAACAAGGGGAAAGATTGTACATCTACCTAGTTGTCTCAGAAATTGCTGTAAGTGCAGTACTGGTAAGAGAAGACAAAGGTAAACAATCACCTATTTATTACGTAAGTAAAACTTTACTAGATGTTGAAACCAGATATCCACATCTAGAAAAGTTAGATTTAGCCTTAATAATGGCATCTAGAAAATTACGACCCTATTTTCAATGTCATCCAATCACTGTCGTGACTTCTTATCCTTTAAGGAATATATTGCATAAGCAAGAACTGTCAGGAAGATTAGCTAAGTGGGCCATATAACTAAGTGAGCATGAAATAATATATCAACCTAGGACTGCGATTAAGTCACAAATATTAGTTGATTTTGTTGCTGACTTCAGTAATAACATTGTTTCTAAGTAGAAAAGGAGTTACAACTCTTTAACAGTGCTAATTCGGGTCTTTGTACCCTATTTACTGATGGCTCTTCCAATATAAAAGGTGCCGTCTTAGGCATAGTCTTAATATCACCCACGGGTGAAAAGACACGACAAGCTATCAAATGTTATCCTATAACTAACAATGAAGCAGAGTACGAAGTTGTCATTGCAGGCCTAGAACTAGCACGAGAACTCTCAATTGAGCAAATCGTAATCAACAGCGATTCCCAACTGGTAGTAAATAAAATGCAGGGGACTTACATTTCTCGAGAAACTCGGATGCAATAATATCTGGAAAGGGCACGAGAACTCGTAAGAAAATTCAAAACATGGAAGGTAATACAAATACCTAGAGAGGAAAATGCAGAGGCAGATGCATTAGCAAACCACGCAGCAGTTACAGAAGTAACAAATAAAGACAATGCAATTGTCGTCCATCTATTCCATCCAACAATCGATCAGGACAAAAATGAGGTAACTTTCAACAATTTAACCTGGGGTTGGAGAAACGAAATTCTTAATTTTTTGCAGAATGGTACCGTACCTGAAGACAAGAAAACAACTCAAGCACTTCGCCACAAAGCTGCACAGTACTATCTCATTCCAAACTCTTTGTATTGCAAGATGTTCGGAGGGCCCCTAGCTAAATGCCTCGGACCTAATTAAACGGAGTTCGTAATGAAAGAAGTCCATGAAGGACACTGTGGAAATCATTCAGGAGCAAGATCCTTAGTAAAAACCCTAATCAGAGCCGGGTATTATTGGCCTAAGATGGAAGAGGATGCCGAAAACTTCGTATCCAAATGCGATAGGTGTCAAAGGTTCGCCAATAATATGCATCGACCAGCAAAACTATTGCACCCAATCATATCCCCATGGCCCTTCATGAAATAGGGGATGGACATAGTGGGACCTCTTCCCCAAGCTAAAGGACAGGTACAATTTTTACTCGTGCTTACTGATTATTTCACTAAATGGGTAGAAGAAAAAGCGTTCAAACAAGTGCGAGAAAAGGAAGTTAAAAGCTTCCTATGGTGAAACATAATATGCCGCTTTGGCATACCGAAGGAGATCGTGTGTGATAATGACCTACAATTTATAGGCTCTCAAATCACAAAATTCTTTGAAAGTTGGCAAATCAAACGGATCACTTCAACGCCATATCATCTCGTGGCTAATGGTAAAGCTGAGTCAACAAATAAAATCATCATCAACAATATAAAGAAGCGACTAGATAAAGCCAAAGGAAATTATCCCGATGAATTATCAGCGGTATTATGGTCATACAGAACAACATAAAAACAACCACGGGAGAAACTCCATTCGCACTTGTCTATGGCTCAGAAGCCTTAATACCCGTGGAAATTAGCGAACCAAGCGTAAGGGTTATAACAACCACGGAGGAGGCAAACAACGATGAGTTAAGGACTAATCTGGACCTGCTCGAACCCCGAAGGGAAGCAACATTAATACAGATGGCAGATCAAAAACAAATCATAGAGCTTTACTACAACCGAAAAGCTCATCTCAGATACTTCAAGATTGGGAATATCGTCCTCAAAAAAGTCTTTCAATCAACAAAATAAGTAAGCACAGGAAAACTAGTCCAAATTGGGAAGGACCCTACAAAATCCGAGGCATAGCTGGTAAGGGCGCCTACGAACTGGAAGCCATGGACGGCAGAATCTTACCAACAAGCTAGAACGCCATCCACTTGAAGAAGTACTACTTCTAAGGAAAAGAAGTACCCGCGATCAGGTATCGCACGTTCGATTTTATTTTGAAGATTTAAAAATTTTTACTAACTGTTTTAGATGATAGGCATAAAGCTAACCCATCACCAGATGATGATATTAGACTTGCAAAGACGCGAGGAAATAACACAATTCCCGGTCTAGGGTTACACTTTCTGATGGACATTTTAAAGGGTTAAGCAGTCATCATCTAAAAAATTATATACCTTCGAGTCCCGCACGTTTTTCCTTTTCAGGAAAAGGACCACAAGGAAGGAATAATCAAGTGCTTGAGATTTCGTTCTTCAAAGCTCAAACACTTGGGGGACTATACAGTATGGAAGGCTAAGACGAAGCAAAGAAGACTATCAAAAAGTCAAAGCTCGAGCCTGAAGATCCATCTACCCAACAAGTCCAGTGATACGAGCAAAATTGAAGGAACTAAAGACTCAAAATTCAAAAGCCTAAATCAAAAACCTTCGAACATGTTCGGGTTAAAGGCAAAGCATTAGCTACGAGGAAGAAATGCACATCTTTGTATTTATTCAAGAATGTTGTAACAAAAATAGTTAGGGGTAAAAGATCATCATCATTGTACTCATTCAAAAACTGTTGTGATTTAAAACAATTACGAAATCTTTGTACTCATATAGAAAACTGTTATCAAAGAAAACAGTTACAGATGAAAGATCAAAATCCTTATATTTGGTTAAAAATTGTTATCAAATAAAATAGTTACGGATGAAAAAGCATTTCCCTTATACTTGTTAAAACAGTTGTTAGCAAAAACATTTATGGGTAAAAGCCCCAATCATTATGAAAACTGTTACTAATGAAAAACAGTTGTTTCCTTGTATTAATTCGAAAAAACTGTTACCTATGAAAAACAGTTACGAAATACAAGTGTATATCAAATCTGTTAAATGAAAACAGTTGCAACATGAGTTTTAGACGATAAATCAAACACATGTAAAATGCCATGAAAGTTCAAACTTTTCTTAGAAGCATTCTTAAACATGTGAAAAATTCCTATCACTCTATTGCATTATTACACCATTATGAAGTTGAGACGTCTTCTTCATTAAGTGTCTGTGAACAACTAATTTTTTACCACACCCAAATTCTATACTATTTTTTTTGTAAATATTTCTTTTAGGTCTAGTTTTAATATCTTAAACTTTGATTTTGCTCTTAATAGGTT
>ML274322.1:20702-63091 GCA_005239495.1 Nicotiana undulata | reverse complement strand
CAAGAGTTTCACAGATTCTCCTTTCAACACCACCATATTCAAGAGTTTCACAGATTCTCATTTTAACACAACCACATTCCATCCTTATTACCTCGACCACCCTTATTACCTCGTCCACCCTTATTACCTCACTCACCCTTATTACCTCGTCCACCCTTATTACCTCGTGTTGCGGCGTGCAACCCGATCCCACCAGACAATCACATTTCATAAAAACAATCAGCAACAATTAAACCACAAGGATCTTCATTACGAGGAACACAAGTTCATATCAACAATTCGCTATGTGGACTCAAAGCGCAATAATTCTCACCAAGCATTAATTCATGTACACGGTGTTGCCATAATCGTTCAACTCAATTACATCATTTCACAATACCCTTTTTCATTACTTACCAGGCACGGTTTTTAGCTATTATATACATTCCCACACTTGGACACATTAACATTCTTTCATTCATTAACACATACTTTCATATCGAAACCCTCGAGCCTTTACGAGCTTTGCACATAATAAGATAGGCACAACAAACCACTTTTCACAATCTAAACTAGCATAGTAGTCAACAAGAAATTCAGGGAGAGAAGTATTACGCCTCAACACAATTGGACAGTCAATTCACATATTCTCAAACAAAGTACACATACCGTATGCTCGGACACCAACAAGAGGATTCTACAAAGGTTAAAGTTAGCCATACATACCTGGAGTCGAAGTTCCCTTCTAATTCCTATTCCCAAATCACCGGACCGTCAAGCAACTATAATCTAATTCATAATGTAACACATTCATCTTAGAATTGGGAATCATGAATACAATTCGAACTCGCTTAGGCATTTTATCGAATGCTATGTGACCCCTCAGATTACCAACCCCCTCGTTGTGAATATTTAGTCTAACCCACTTCCCTTTACTAGATTGTGACAATAAATGAACATGCATGCAAGGTTCTTCACTTTTATCTTCAAGAACCCATTTAGGGGAGTTCTACTATTAACCAAAATCTGAAAATTTAAGGGAAATGGGGTGGGGACTTACCTGCTAGAATGAAGAAGAAGATTACTCGAAATTCCCAGGCCTGAGTGATTTTGCAAAAAACAAATTGATGAAGAAGGAGCTTTATCTCTCAAGAACCCTCTCTCCCCTCTCGCTATTTTGTTCAGAAATACCTTAAAAATGAAGGGGAGAGGTGTTTTATTAAATAGGGGGTCGGGTTTTTAAAATTAGAAAAATAGGAGCCCTGACACGGAATGCGGTCAGGAATGCGATCGCATTCCTGCTATGCGGTCCGCATTCCTGTCGCATAGTTGGCCCTTAAATGGGCCAAAGTTGGAAAACAATCTGCCCAGGTATGCGACCACTATGCCGTCCGTATACCTGTTATGCGATCGCATAACCTCCCCCGCAAAAACCTTGGGGCAAGAATGCGATAACTATGCGGTCTTCATTCCCAAAATGCGATCACATTCTGGGCCGCTTAGTTGTCCTTAATTGGACACAAGCCTGATCATGTTGCGACCATTATGCGGTCCGCATACACGTTATGCGATCGCATAGTGCGTCGCATAACATCACAATTCTTGAAAATTGTATCTTTTAAGTTTCGGGGTAATTTTTAATCCTAAAGGTCAACATAGGGACCCATTCGGGCATTATTTTAGACATAAAACTTTACGGGTCTTTACAATATATATATATATATATATATATATATATATATATATATATATATATATATATATAGTGGACTGCGCTCACTGGGGGTGTACAGATTCTAGTGGGACTCCTTCAGTCAGGTTATGGCTCGGGCTCAGCGACCCTTTAGGTTTTGAATTAGCCCGGAGGCTCTTTACGCTGGCTTCAAGGCTCTTACGCATTTTTAGTTTACCATTTCGGGCTCAGTCCCTGAGCCGGGTTACGGCTCGGGCCCATCGCCCCTTTAGGTTTCTTTTTAAGTTGATCTGAAACAATCTTTAGCATGTTTGTATTTTCCGTCGCTTAAAGATTTATTTGAAGTTTTTGTGTTCGTTCGACTCTTCGACGACCCAAAAAAACCTCGATTATGAGTCGTTATATGATGATGAATGGGCACCTTGGAAGGTTTTGGCCTACGAGCCGACATGAAAATGTTCGAAACTCTTTCTTGCGAGACGACATGAAAATGTTCAAAACTCTTTCTTGCGAGCTGACCTGAAAATGTTCGAAGCTCTTTCTTACGAGCCGACATGAAAATGTTCGAAGATCTTTCATACGAGCCGACATGAAAATGTTCGAAGCTCCCCGAAGGCAGCATGATTTTAACCGATTCTTTTCGAAATAATTTTGAAGGATTTGATTTTGTGGGGATGCTCGGGCGTCCCCGAATAACATTAGTTAGGCCGGAGCCTATCGACCGGAGTCGTCTTGTTTAGTCGGAGCCATTAGCTCCTGAATATCGTATCCTCGACATATATATTCGAGGGTATGCATTTTTAGGGGTCTTACAAGTTCGAATATATAGCCTTGGCTTAGAAATCGGGATTTGGCCTTGTTATTTAGATATGCCCGCTCGGGGCTTTGTAATATAGGTCATGCCCGTATGACTTACAACTTTGACTTATGTCATGAGGACTTGTGGTTTTGAAATCGCCCTCGGATTACTTTTTGGGCTCTAGGTTACCCATTTAGGATTTTATTGCCTCATTTGTGTTTTCGTGTAAGTCCCTGAGAGCTCGGGAGTTCCTCGGTTCTGGTGCCATTATTAGCAATGAGATGTCATTTTGAAAGCGCAAAACTTGTATAAAAGATGCTTCCTTTAATTATTCGGTATATGTGTACATACTTTTCAGTGTTGAGGGATCGATCATCCTATGCAGGCACGGTTCTCTTGACCGTTTGGCCCGTTGCATCATTCTCCTATCAAGACTTTCTTCGGTAGTTTCTACTACGGGGGATGGTATGCTTCCCAGCATTTGAGGTTGATCGGAGAGGAGCCTTGGATACTTGGTTGAGAATTCCTTGGATAGCGCATAAATGTTGCATCGTTAAATACCTTGCCAGTAAAACCCTTTTTAGGGATAAAACCTGATCGAAGGAAAAGAGTGCAACGTACGGTATCGTATCTCAAGGTCTTTAGGAGCTGACGAGTGTTTTGATGTCCTCTGCCAGGCATCTGCAGAAGTTAGTTCGCAACATATGAATTAAAACAGGAGTATGGTTTTACCATAACAACGGTGTTGTTTGAGCATGGATGTGTTCAAGTCATTTGGAGGTTGTTCGCATGCCGTGATGCCGATACCGTATGGTTTCTCACCAAATTTTTAAAGGCTCGATGCGACCCTTCCCAGCTCGGGCCTGGCCCGATCTAGTTTCATTAGGGTTTCGAATATTTTTGGATGGCCTTTCTTAAGATCGAGTCCCCGACTCTGAAATGTCGGCGAGTGGCTTTTGTCTTTGGGTAGCTTCTTGGACCGACGCGGCTCCCTGTTGTTTTATCTACTAGCTCGAGGGCTTCAATTATGGCCTTGTTGCTTGGATTATCCTCAACATGCCGGAATCTGGTATTTTGTCTTTACTATTTCGGCTGATGTTAGGAGCTAGGACCCAGCCGCCAGAAAGGACGCCGTCAATTCTATGCTTTGATTTTGGAGTCGTTTGATATGCCTGTACGACCTAGGGCGGTATTCCCCTCCGTTTTCTTTTTACGTTTTTTGACTCCTTTTTCAAAATTTTGAATGATGGTTCGGCTCGTGGACTCAGCCAGGTTGCTAGTATGAGGGTGGTGAGGCACTGGCACGATCCTCCGAGTTTTGTGATCCTCGGGTGGCTCTGTTTTCGATTGGCTTCTTCCCATTGTTGCAGGAACTGCCATGTGGGTTGGTCCTTCGTGGTGGCGAAGCCAGCTATGGTCCTGCACCGAGTTAACGACATCTTTCTTTTTCGAAGGCCTGCGCTTCTTCCCACTTTGAGAAATAGTTAGTCGTAAAATAGAGTAAGTATAGATTACCTGGCGTTGTTAGTAGAGGCCTTGATGACATCCGCCTTCCATTTCATGAATGGTCGCGGTGATGGGGCCGTTGCGGTCATCTTTCTGGTCAGGAAGAAGGGTGCCAAGATGGCTGTTCTGGGGAGCAGACCGATGTTTTTGACGAGATTTGAGAGGGTACCGGCCTTGCCATTTTGATTTCCACGTCAGGGTTTACTCCCTATGAAGTGGTGGCACGACTTTAATCATGTTTTAGCACCTTCTCACTCCACCTTTTCGAAGCTCTCCCTCGCCCGACCTGCTGCGAGAGATAACCATACTCTTCCCATGTGACTTTGACTCCTGACCTTCGGCCGATTTCAGACCTGCAGTTACAACCTCATACTTGGCTTCGTCGTTAGTAAGTTTTATGATTTTTGCAAGTTGTCTGATTATGCCGCCCGCAGACGGCCTTGGAATTATGCCAAGCCCGACCCCATTATCATTCGAAGCCCCTCGGGGGAGCGTGGTCCGTATCCCCAGGGATAGGTACGTTGTTACCTGAGGTTCTTCCTTCACTCGTGCCACGCGTAAGTCGGCAACAAAACCTGCCCAAATTTGGGGTTTCAACAGCCGACTCGGGCCGATGGCTCGATAACATGTTTTCAAGTCTGATGGCCCAACTTGCCAGCTGACCCGATAACTCGGGCCTAGACGTTGAAGTAAATATATTGCTAAAGTGCGAATACAATTGCATAAGAAAGGAAGTTTTGTTTTTCGGGACGTACCATCTGACGTATAATATATTTTTTCCAGAAGGGGATACCTGGCTTATAGTAGGTAAGGAATTGCGTACCTCGTTCTCAGATGAACGCCCGCTATACCCCAGACCGAGGTTTTCTTACCTTGTCACGTCTTTTGGTCATGAACTAATCCTGCCGTTGTTATTGATATTTTAATTTGCTTGGTCACGGGTATCTGAGAAATGTCAGTCCCGTCGATGGTTGCACGGTCGATGTGTTGTGTTTTCCCCGTTCCACTCCTTCAAGCTTCTTTTCATCCCCGAGTGTGTTTTATGGATCGACTGCCAACAAATTCTCGGAGGTATACTTTGCTGATTAGTCGGGTCGCTTCCTCCCGGAGCTTCCTGCAATCTTCGGTCCTATGTCCATGCGCACCGTGAAATTCGCACACCAAATTAGGGTTTTATCGAGAAGGGTCTGACAATATATGCCTTGGCCACTTGGTGTCCCTGATTCCACCCAATCCTGGGGGGTGCGGCCTCGGTCCGCCCTTTTATTTATTTGGGGCGTGTCGCTTCTCATGGCGTCTCTCCGATTCTTGACATAAGGTTGATATCTTACCCTGCATGACCTCGGCTCTCTCTCAGGGAACCTTGATTCTATCCTCTTTATGAGGCCCTCGATCATCTTCATAACAACGGGGTTGGTTGTCGACCCATTATCACCAGACCTTTCTAGCAATCGCCGTATTCAAGGGGTCGCCCCTGATGCCACCACACTCGAGATCTGTTGACGATTTTGCAGCTGAGAAATAACCGCTTGTTGTGCATGTAGCATTACGAAGATCATATGGAGGCTGGCTACTTCTTCCCTTCGCGCGATAGTCCCTCGTGCTTCGCAACGATCCTACCGGTGCACATTCCTACCAGTGTGGGAACTGGTATCATCATGTTGGGCGCTGCTCGAGTCTACATCCACAAGGTTTAGCTCCAGTGTGCTATCGTGGTCTTGCAACAGTATACCAGCATCCGGGACAGTTATACCGTTCTCCCCAAAGTCCTCAGAGATGATACCTTCGTATGTATTTGCGGGATTTGACATTTTGACCTGAAATCAAAGATTCTTGGGCAAGAAAAAGTGTGAAAAATAACATGCATTTTTCCGTCAACCAACACTAAAACAATTACTATTATTTTTAGCCCTACGGTGGGCGCCAAACTGTTTACCTTGAAAATGGTAATTATAATTATATTTGATTATGCGGTTCTAAAAATATGCGGTTTATTTTAATGTTGGTTGTTAAGAAATTAATGCTAAGTATGATCGAAGCAGATAGAGTAAAAGCATTGTGAAATCAAAGATAAGCAAACAGAGAGGCATCAAATTGGGTGTTCGATGCTGGCCCCGGGGGGTCCTTGAGATCGAGGTTCGGGGCTACCGTTGGATAGTCGATGAAGCTATAACAACTTTATAGGCTTCAGAGTATGCTATTTATGATCATATATGAGCTATAAATGAAGAACCATCAATGAAAAGCAATAAATGTAAGCAAATGAGCTAACAGAGAGAGAAATAGGGAATGTTTGAGTAATGAAGCAGAGAATGTTCTTGTTCCTTGTATTGAATATTCTGTCTAAGAAATGACAAGGGTCCCCTTTATATAGGAGGGGAATGCTTAACATAGTACATTAATATTTATTACAAGAGGGGACAAATAGTACAACTATTTAATAGACTAGTATAGACCCGTGCTATTTTCCAAACGCTTGTCAGCCCTAGTCATATGTCCTTGAGACTCATGCACTTACCCAAAACGAACCTCAGCCTTCTCCTTTCTTCGAGGTATGCTGATCCATCGGTGCCATCATTCGAGGAACCCCTCCCGAAGTCGTATGACTAATAAATATGAAGATTTTACCTCTATACTGTTTTCCAAAAGTCATCTCAACTATGTCAAGCACTCTCACTACTACTCTTATATTAATTAAGTTTTGCCCATCCAGTGTGTGTACTGCCTAGGAATACATGAGATTCCTCCGAACTCTAGCACATTGGGGCTGGCCCTTCCACACTGCACTTAACCAGTTCTCCATTTAAAAGGATCTTGGTGTGAGCATTTCCCGGGATCCCTGAGACCCTTCGGAACTTTGACGCACCAGGTTACCCCTATTGGACACTATGAGACTGTGGCATGTTGGAGTACTTGAAGGCCTAGTATTTCCAAGATCTTTGGGCCTATTCAGGATCCCTATAGCATAGCTTTTATTTATTATGTAATTCATTTATTTATTGTCTTTAATAATAATCCTTGTAAACTAATATTGGGGAAATTAGTAACAGGGGAGGGATTGTTATATAGTTTTTGCGGGGAAACCGGGTAGAAATCATGCCTTTAGGTTTATTATGTTTACTTGCATTAGAAATCATGCCTTAGTCTTATTATGTTTACTTGCATTACAAATCATGCCTTAGGTTTATTATGTTTACTTGTTTTAGAAACCATGTCTTTAGGATTGTTTGGCATACTAGAAAACATGTTATGTCATTTGTTACGAAATTCTGCTTCTGCATATCATGACCACCTAGAAAGTTTGTTATTAAGTTACTGTTGTAATTCTGCCTAACAAAAACGTCCATTCTTTATGTGGATTAGAAACCCTACTTTAGGACTGTTATGGTATTCGCTTTAGAACCATGTTTGCATCGCGTAAAATCAGTAACTACCATGTCTTTGAGAGTGTTTACAAGCAATCTCAACATTTAGATATCATGTTATAGGGATAAGTGTGTAGGAAACCAATTTCGTAATATTCAGCACCTAGACAAGCTTGTTTATAGGACATAATCAATTCAAACCATTCGTTTTAAATCGATTTCTATAATCCTGATTAGATTTAGACAACATGTTCATAGGGCATCACAGATCCACACCTAGTCAAGCCTGTAGGTAATTAAGATCTTATAAAAAATGGTGAACTATGCTGTGCTTATTTGTGAACTGCCCAGATTTAACAAATCCTAAAATCAGTAGGCAAGCTGATTAGGTTTCTATCGCTTCGTCTTAACACAATGTTGCATGTATTCTGTTTACCCATCTAGACATAATGCTCTATGGACTTTCTGAAACATCTGAAATCTTGCTATTTGAGACGTGCTTATTATCTGTTTATGACCTGTGCGCTAATGCCACGTGTAACCCCTCTAGTTGAGAAAGGTTTACCGGGTATTGTACAGATGTGATCCTATAGGCTAATAAACTTAGGTCTTCCCTTATTCTTTTTATACATTTGTGTGCTTAGACTGCTTTATTTGTTAAATAACTAATTCACAAAATACGTTTTTCCAGAACCCACTGTTGTGGACCTCGAGGGGTGCCTAACACCTTCCCCTCAAGGTAATTTCAAGCCCTTACCCAATCTTTGGTAACACAAATCGGTTTTTATGACTTATTTGCAATAGGTGCCCTAACGCACCTTAAATCCGTTAGGTGGCGACTCTTCAACTTCTGTACCCCTTTCCCAAAAGGAATCGAGTTGTCCCAATGAATGTCGAAACCCTGACTTCCGCTGCAAAGAGGAAAAAAGGGGGCGCGACAGCATGACAACTCTGTTGGGGATTTTAGGCTTTTACCATAACCAATTTTCTTTGTGAATTAGTCTAAACATGCTTTTGTTTGTTAATACCTACGCACCTTTTCCCTTTCCCTTTATGTGAACTTGACTGTTTATTTTCAAGTATTTATTTCCTCAACGCGAAACTGACTTGTTTCTTTGTTTTCCTTCTTAATGTCTTTCAATTATAAATGCTGTATTTATTGCTTTTCTAAAATGCAAATACGTGACAACATGCTATTTACTGCTGCATAAATCATGCTCAACATCATATTCCACTCGTGCCTAAAAAATCCTATAGCAACGCTTGATGAGAGGTTGCGCTCTTCTGATATATTACCCTTAAATTCGAAAAGGCTTATTTGCGGTAAAACTAGTCGTTCAAAGGTGCAGTCGATGGTTCCGTGCCTTTCCCCCTCAAGTTGTCTGCTTGAAGGTACCAGTCTAGACCCCCATAGCAACCTTACTCTTATTAAAATTGTGCATGCATCATGGTCAAACCTAGTCGGGTTAATATGTTGTCCACATAATAACCCTTTAAGACGAGCCTATCCAAAGTCCACCGCGGTTTCCGTAATCCAAACGGACACAACCACATTTTTTGCATTAATTTGGAGAACTGAATTCCAATATGCTAATCATGAGTATATAAATAGTCGAGTCGGGCATGGGAAAATGGCCTAACTTTCTTTGTTTTGCATAAAATGAGGCACGAGGTCCCCAAATTCAGCTTGGTCAGCAACATACCACCACTGCTACTAGATTGGTAGGAAGACCTTTCCTCAAATGACAAGAAACATGTGAAGAAATACTTGGGCAATTTACCTTCCCTGCTATACCTTCAGCCAAACAACATGCTGATCGAAGCCGCAACTCTATTTTATGGGACAGTGAGAGAGTCGTGTTTCTTTTTGGGGATATAGAAATGACACGTGTAACACCCCAACCTCGGGGAGCGTGACCGGATCTCAACCAAGTGGACCCGGTCGAACAAGCCTTTCAAACGTATCCTACCCAACTCACTTACATTTAAACAAAGGAACACCTCATCGTTTATTAACCCGGGGAGAAGTTAAATTACATAGACATACATGCATTGCTAGTTCAGTTTCCTTTTCACCCATTATGCAATAATCAAACCTCCAACAACACATTTCAAACTATGGTTAAGAGGAGTAAGATTTCAACATACAACTAGCCTTTACAACATCCCCGATACCCATACATGACCCACGCAAACGTCTACGAAGCCTCTATAGATACAAAAATACGATTGTGCTTGTGACAAGGCCCCGTCTATACCTAAAAAATTTAGTGACTTTTAAAAAAAGAAGTACAACAAATACTACACATGACCCCAGGAGGAAACGGGGCTCACCAAGACTACTAAGAGGGGAGATAATGAGGGCACCACTATCGGCGATCAGCGGTATCTGCAATAGAACCCCCTACATCCATTCAAAGATGTAGCGCCCCCGGCAAAAGGGACGTTAGTACCATCGAATAGTACTAGTATGTATGAATAACTCTACTCTAACATAGAATAAACAATTAAACAATTTCAAAAGCAAATCATGGACATCACATAGCTCATCACATACTTAGAAAGAGAGTCACAAGTAAGGGTCACATAGTTTCCTTATTTCGTTTTCCATCCCTTTGATTTATAGTCTTTTAGTGACAAGCACCACAGTTTACAATACCACTGTGTAATTTACACGGAGTCCGGTCTCGGCCTGACCGGCTATGCCATCCCAAGTGAGACATCACCAATCATCATAATTTATCCTCATATTCCCGATGTAAATACCATCATGTGTACAGCATGGAGTCCGATCTCGGCCCGATCGGCTAAGAGATCTCACTTTGGGACATAACCATATCAATTAGTTATTCGGTTCCCATTCCTTTCCCGTCATTCATCACATAGTCCTTGGCACTTGGATGCAATTAACTAATTGAGCTTATTTATCTTTTCATTCGTGCGATAGTATTATCCTTCATATTGACAAGTTCCAACATATGGTGAATTATGCACATAATAGGATGAGCATAAAGAATCATGATTCAAAATTTCAAGTAACAGAGTGACATGGTCAACAACTTAGAACAACTAGGGAATAGACACTTTCCAACTTAACACATTGAGGCAATCATTCCATAGAGGATCTAGCAAGGGTCTCATACCATATATTTTAGCACCAACGAGTTCATTCTATGAAGGTTAGAGTTAGCCATACATACCTCGACTTGGTCTTATCCTTAATTCCTACAATGGTTTTCCGGAATCCCTTAGCCCTTTTCAATCTATTTAACAAAATAGCACAATCAAATCTTAATTAAGAATTTGACTATATACCTAGCTCATTTGAGCATTACACCTACCATTATGAATTTGCTAAGGTCCCATCCCCCATTTCTTTATATTTTTGCTTTTACTTACCCTCACATAGTTTATAATTTCATGCATGCAAGGTCCCTGTCCTTTACCCCCATCAACCATCCTACCTAGGGCCCATTTTAGCTATAATAATGGAATTTAAAGTTGATGCAGTAGAAACTTACCTCTTTGAGTGAAGAAAATTGAACCCTATTTAATAATTCCCAAGCCCTTGGCGGTGATTGTGGATCAATCTTGATGATAAGGGAAGCTTCTCTAACACTAGGACCTCTCTCCCTCACTTTATATAGTCAGAAAATAGTTTAAAATGGTTGGGGACGTGCCTTATATTGATCTGGGATCGAGTTAAAGAGTTAGAAACTAGGATACCCCGACTCAACAATGAGGTCGCATATGCGACCGCAAAATGGAAATGCGGCCCACAAACCTATTGTAGAAATGGGCTCAACTTGGTGGAAAAGAAAAACAAACTGTCGGACTATGCGGCCTGTATACCTGTTCTGCAGTCGCATAATGCGCCACAGAACTCCACTCGCAAAACTACAAGGCAGATATGCGATGGATTATGCAGTCCGCATATCAGATATGTGATCACATTATGGGCCGCATAGTCACCCTTAAATTGGCCAGCAATCTGACTCACTCTGTTGCCAATATGCGGTCCGCATAGTGGTTCTGCCACTACATAGTGGACCGCAAATTTGCATCTCTTTGCACATTTTCTTCCCCTAAGTCCGTAGGGTATTTTCAATCCAAAAGATCTGAACCGCGGCGAGCTTGCGAGCCGCGAAGAATTTCTACAGCTACAACAACATAGGAACCTAACTAGGCATCACTCTGGTTAAGGATTTTACGGGTCCTTACATCCACCCCCACTTAAGATCATTCGGCCTCGAATGAGGGTGAAGGTTCACTTAGGTCCAATTAGGGGTGTCAATGGATATTCGAAAACCGACTAAATCGATCGAACCGTATCGCACCGAACCGATTTTTAGGTTTCTTGTTAAGGAACCGTAGATTTTTATATAAATCTATAACCGCACCGATAATTAGGGTAGGTTTTTTATTTCATAAAAATAAACCAAAAAAATATCAAACCGTACCGAATAAATTTTACATGTGGAAAATATTTATTTAGTAAGTTTAAAAATAATATTGCATTAAATTTTTCGTTGGGCCTTTGAATTTTGAATACTATTACAAGCCAACAAGTAATTAAACTCAAAATACTAATTCCTAAAACCTATTATTTATGCTTAAACTAAGTTATTTCAATATCTTTATTACCAAGACACAAAGTATTCTAGCGATTATGAGTAGCAAACTACAATGTATTGAATATGTTTCCTTTCATATATTTGGATTTATCTTTTTGAATATTTAATCTTTTATAGACTTTATTCTTGAGTCCAGCTTGGTTAATATCTTTCCATTCGTGTGATTTATATTTTATTTTCCTTTGCTTTGTTTCTTTTACGTTGTTGTAGAATAGTTGATGGATCTATACTCTAGCCATATTTTATTTTTGTTAATTCGTCACCCTTTAAATAGTAAAAATGTTTAGAGTTTTGTTAAATCCTATAAAAGAATGTATGTTATTGCGTTCTATTTCTACTTGTGAATTTTACATGATATTTAAAAAATTACCGAAAATTAACCGAACCGTATCGATACCGAAGAGAAATCGACATACTTGAGACGGTTTTGAAAAGTCTAATTTTTGTTATACATAATAGAATAACCAAAAAATTGATACGGTATAAATTTTATAATATAACCGGCCGAACCGAACCATTGACACCCCTAGGTCCAATCACACCATATGCCACAACCTAAAATTTACCTAACTCTCAAATATTCAGAAATTTTTTCCAGAGTTTCCTTTATAATTAGGCGTGTCTACCTATCAGAGAGCCCCCGAAACACATTTGAACAACTTTCATATGACCGGACAACACAATAGACACAAAGCGACGCAAACCGAGGCTTAATAAAAGGACGAATAACTAGGGAAGGAGTGTCTCTACACAAACCGAACATGTAATGCAAATATTCGTAGAAAGAAATTTCATAGAACTATTACCTGGCTACTAAAACAAATGAGGGTATTTCTTTTTCATCTCATTCTCGGCTTCCCAAGTAGCTTCTTCGACTAGTTGGTTTCGCCATAATACTTTCACCGATGCGATTTCCTTGTTTCTCAATTTCTGAACCTGTCTATCAAGAATAGCAACTGGAACTTCTTCATATGACAATTCTTCGTTAACCTCAACAGTCTCAACCGTCACGATGGCAGACAGGTCTCCAACCACTTTATTCAACATGGACACATGGAACACCGGGTGTACCACAAATATCTCAGGGGGCAGCTCAAGCTTATACGCTACATGCCCTATCCTTTGAATGATTCTATATTTCCCGACGTACCTTGGACTCAGTTTACCTTTCTTTACAAACCACATGACCCCCTTCATGGGGGATACCATCAAGAACACCAAATCATCTTCTTGGAACTCCAAATCCCTGCGACAAACATCCGAATAGGATTTCTGACGACTCTGGGCAGTTTTCAACCGCTCTATTATGATTTTAACCTTCTCCATAGCTTGATGAACGAGGTAAGGCCCTAATAGTTTGGCTTCTCCCAGCTCAAACAATCCGATCGGCGACCTACATCTCCTACCATACAAGGCCTCAAATGGATCCATCCGAATACTAGCATGGAAGTTGTTGTTATAAGCAAATTCTATAAGCGGCAAGTAATCATCCCAGTTACCCTTGAAGTCAATCACACAAGCACGCAACATGTTCTCAAGTGTCTGAATAGTCCGTTCCGCCTGCCTGTCAGTCTTTGGATGGAAAGCGGTGCTGAGATTTACCTGCGTACCCAACCCTTGTTGAAACATCTTCCAGAAATTAGCTATGAACTGGAGCCCCTGATCGGAGATGATGGAAAGTGGAGTGCCATGAAGTCTGACTATTTCCTTGATATACAATTGTGCATATTGCTCCGCCGTGTTGGTGGATTTAACCGGCAAAATGTGAGCTAATTTTGTGAGTCGATCCACGATCACCCAAATTGAATCAAACTTGTGCGAAGTGCGCGGTAACCCTGCCACAAAATCCATGTTGATCATTTCCCACTTTCACGTTGGGATTTCTATAAGTTGTGCCAACCCACCAGGCCTTTGATGCTCGGCCTTCGCTTGCTGACAGCTTGGGCATTTCGCCATAAAGTCCGCCACACCCATCTTCATGTCATTCAACCAATAAACGTCCTTGAGGTCATGATACATTTTCGTAGAACCCGGGTGCACCGAATATCTAGAAGTGTGAGCTTCTGCCATGATCCTTTCTCGGAGACCATCCACGTCTGGAACACATAGCCGCCCCTGGCGCCGTAAGGTGCTGTCACCCATACTAAGAGAAAACGTTGTAGTCTTGTGATTATGAATCCCATCCTTCAGCTGCACCAGCATTGGATCATTGTATTGCTTTTCCATGACTTCCGCCACAAGCGATGATTCTTCCCTGTTCTGCACCATGACTCCTCCTTCGCTAGAGTCCGCAAGACGAATTGCCAAACTGGCCAACTAGTGAACTTCCCGAGCCAAGGGTCTTTGACCTACTTCTAGGTGAGCCAAGATACCCATAGATTTCTGACTAAGAGCATCCTCCACCACATTATCTTTCCCCGGATAATATAAGATATCCATGTCATTGTCTTTGATCAACTCAAGCCATCTTCTTTGCCTCAAGTTTAATTCATTCTATTTGAAAATATATTGAGGACTCTTGTGGTTCGTGAATACGTCCACATGGACCCCATACAGATAATGTCGCCAAATCTTTAATGCAAAAACAACCGCCGCAAGCTCCAAGTCATGAGTCAGATAATTCTTTTTGTGATTCTTATGTTGACTTGAAGCATATGCCATAACCTTACCACGTTGCATTAATACACACCCAAGACCAACCCTTGAAGCTTCGCAGTACACCACAAACCCCTCTATACCCTCTGGCAGGGTCAACACCGGCGCTAAAGTCAATCTTGATTTCAATTCCTAGAAACTTCTTTCACAAGCATCGAACCACTGGAACTTGATCGCTTTCTACGTCAGTTTAGTCAATTGGGAGGCGAGAGTAGAGAAACCTTCCACAAACCTCCTATAATATCCGGCTAAACCCAAGAAACTGCGAATTTCGGTCGTGGTTTTAGGTCTAGGCCAATCCTTTACCGCTGCGATTTTATGGGGATCAACCTTAATCCCTTCCCTGGAGACCACATGATCCAAAAAGGTAACACATTCAATACAAAATTCACATTTTGAGAACTTTGCATATAATTGTTGTTGATGAAGAGTCTGCAGAATTGCCTTGAGGTGATAAGCGTGATCTTCTTGGCTTCGTGAATATACAAGGATATCGTAAATGAACTGTAATGACCCGATCGGTCTTTTTGAGCTCTAGCGCTTTGTTCAGCTATTTGAGGTCATGAGCAGCTTCGTTTCAGGTATTACGACTCGTAGGTGTGGTCGGAGTTGAATTTCGAGAAGTTCAGAGTCAAATTGGAAGGAAAATTCTCATTTCGTAAGGCTTAAGTTGGAAGAATTGACTAAGATTGGAATTTTGAGTAAACGACCTCAGAATCAGGATCTGAGGGTTCCAGTAGGTTCGTATGATGATTTCGGACTTGGGCGTATGTTCGGATCGGGTTTTGAATAACCCGGGAGCGTTTCGGTGTATATTGTGGAAGTTAGTATTTTAGAAGAATTTCATAAGTTTGGGTTGGAAGGCATCTCAGCGTTATAGAGGTCTGTTTGGGATTCCAAGTCTGGGAATAGCTCCATATGGTGATTCTGGAGTTGGGAGCGCGATCGGAAGTCAATTCGGATGTCCGGAGGTCATTTTGAAGTCATTTGGCTAAAGATAGAAATTTGAAGGTTTTTGAGAAGTTTGACCGAGAGTTTGACTTTTTGATATCGGGGTCGGATTCCAATTCTGAAAGTTGGAGCAGGTCCGTAATGTCGAATATGACTTTTGTGCAAAATTTGGGGTTAATCGGACGTGATTTGATAGGTTTCGGCATCGGATGTAGAAGTTTGAAATTTCAAGGTTCATAAAGAATGAATTGGAGTGCGATTCATGATTTCGACGTTGTTTGATGTGATTTGAGGCCTCGAGCGAGTTTGTATCATGTTTTGGGACATGTTGGTATAATTGCTTAAGGTCCCGAGGGCCTCAGTTTGATTTCGGAAGGTTAATGGAATGGATTTCGGACCGAAATAGCTGCTGAAAATTCTACAACAAATCTGTTTTGCGACAAGAATTTATGCATCAAAGAGCTAACTTTGGAAGTATATATATAAGAATCTATAAGGAATATGAAAATTGTCAAAACATGAAAGTTGTATATCTCGCATTCTAGTTTCCAGAAAGTTAAACCATTCATGATTTGGATATTTTATCATAAAGTTATGACCGATTGAAGATGGCTAGTGGAGCAGTTTTGCCAGAATTTTCTGATGCATGGGGCCGACTTTAGATGCTCATATCTCGGAATATATAAAGAGTATGGTGTACATCCTATCAAATTAAAGATCTTCGAGTCTAGTTTCTAAATCTTCAAACCGTTTGTTATTTGGATATTTCTTCAAGGAGTTATGGGTATTTTAACAGAAGGTGTTCAACAAGGGAAAATTGTAATAGGAATTACAACCTGCACAGCGCAAGCGCAAGGTACAACTCGATGAAGCATGGGCAGATTGTTTTAAACACGAATTTTGGCCCATTTGTTTCATTTCCTTCATTTGGCTTGGATGATTTTGGAGAGCTAAAGGAGGGATTTTCACCAAGCAACACAAGGTAAGTGAATTCTTCCTATTTCGAGTTAAATATGTGATCTTACATGGATTTAGACATGAAAATTTTTGTATAAATTTGGGATTTTTGGGGAAGATCTAGAACTTTGAATTTAGGACTTTTACCATGAATTTGAGCATGGAAATTGTAACAAATTGTATATTTGAGTTAGTAAAGTTATGGGTAGAATTTATCTTCAAGAAATTTCCGAATCCGGGCACGTGGGCCCGAGGGCATTTTGGTCAATTCCTTGAGCGGAGATGGGAGTTTATATAATCTTAATTTTTAACAAATATTTGAGTATATTTTCATTGATTTATCATTATTTGGATAGTTTGGGGGCGTTGCGTATCCATTAAAGTCGTCATAGAGGCTTGGAAGCCGGGTATGAATCTTCAGAGCGAGGTGAGTCTCCTTTCTAACCTTGTAAGAAGGAATTGTCCCCATAGGTGTTCTACATGCTGTGTGTAATTGTTTGTGGGGGCTACGTACGTACCAAGTAGCGAGAGTCCGTACGTAGCGGCTATTATTGTTATGTTCGGGTAGTTAGGCCCCACATCATGCCTTGTGTTCTTCTCGTAATGAATTATATGTAGTTTTATTTCTCTGAGATTCATGAAATTTAAATAATATGAAAGAAATTATTTTACGAAAAATAATATGAAAGATATTGTGCTACGGGAAGTAATATGAAAGAAATTCTTTATGGAAAGTATTATGAAAAGAAAAGAATTTGTGTGTATATGTGACCGCTTCGCAAATTTACATTCTGCGAGCGGAGTGTGATTTCCCCCACGCTTATGGGATCGGGCCGTACGCCACAACGGATTTAAAAATGCACTTATGAGACGGGCCGTTCGATCCTCGGCAGTGCATAAATATGATAATTCTGTATATATAAGAGTCAGCACTCGAGTCGCAGATATGATTCGTGATCGAGGGGAGCTTTATAATAATTAAGTATATATAAGAGTCAGAACTAGAGTCGAAGGTATGATTCGCGATCGAGGAGAGCTTTATAATAATTCAGTATATATAAGAGTCAGCACTCGAGTCGCAGGTATGATTCGCGATCGAGGGGAGCTTTATAATAATTCAGTATATATAAGAGTCAGCACTCGAGTCACAGGTATGATTCGCGATCGAGGGAAGCTTTATGTTTAATTTGAAAGGTGCACTTATGGGACGGGCCGTTCGATCCTCGGCAGTGCACAGTTATTTTTATTTTTGGTTCGGGCCGAACGACCCTAGGCATATATATATATATATATATATACACACACACACACACACACACACAAACACACATACATATGATATACCACTTGTGACTTAAATTGCTAAATAAAATTTAAGGGCGTACATTGTTAAATGATTTCAAGGATAAGGACTTGACAGTTATCTGGGGAAAAATGAAGAGGAAATTACTTGCTTACTTATTTTAAGAAATTACTTGGATTTGAGTGCCTTATATATATTTGCTGCTTAACTGCCTTCACATGCCTACCGCTTTCATCATATTCTGTCCTATTTATATTGTTGGACCTTAGTGAGTGTCAAGTCGACCTCTCGTCACTACTTCTTCGAGATTAGACGGGATACTCACTGGGTACATATATGTTTATGTACTCATACTACACTTTCTGTGTATTTTGTTGCACATGTACCTTTATAGTACAGTGATTGATTTGGAGACTTATACAGGCTGCATTCATCCATAGGCGTTCCGCAGCTGACAGAGTCTCCCTTCTATGTATTTACATTTTATCTTTATAGTCTTTGTCCAATTTCTTCCTCGGACAAGCGTTGTATAATTGTATAAATCCTTAGAAGTTGCTCATGTACTCGTGTCACCGGGTTCTGGGGATGTTATGAGATTTATCTTATTAAACTAAATTGACTTCTTGTCGTGTTTAATTCACGAAAGTTTATTCTTTTGATTATGAAATGCAGAAAAAGGCAACAATTTCAAAAATGTTAAACAAGAAAGTATCTTAACTTATTGAGGGGTGGCTTGCCTGATAGTGGTGTCCGGCCCCATCACGACCTATAGATTTTGGGTCGTGACAACGTGGTATCAGATCCCTAGGTTCCCCTAGGTTTCACGAGTCATGAGCGAGTCTAGTAGAGTCTTGCGGATCGGTACAGAGACGTCTGTACTTATCTTCGAGAGGCTACAGGGCTGTTAGGAGTACTTCCCTCCTTGATTCCTCATCGTGCGCTTCGATTCCTTTAAGGCTTATGCCTATGTTCCTTCCTACTCAATCTTATACGTCGCAAAACGCTTCCTATAATCGAGAGTTTGAGGAATTGTAATGGTGCTACGGATATGGTGCGAGATGTTTTCCATGTGTAGCTAGTTAGGGCTGTTGTTGTTGCCCTACAAAAGAATATTATGTTGTTTCAGCTCAGTTGCTGTGTTTCTGAGAACTTTGAGGCTGTGCTCAGATTGTTATGATGTTTCCGATTGGTTATCGCGCGGTGTTGGTATGATGGTAGAATGCTTGCCCATATGTTGGGGTGATGAATGTCTTGAAGGGAGGTCTTCTCAGGGCGTGATTTTGAGATTTCAGTATTTTAGCTCCGGCGAAGGAAAGGAATTTGGACTATGAAAGGTCCGGTTTGGATTGATAAAGTAGTAAGACTTGGTGTTTTCAAGTGAGGTGGAATATTCACCTGTGTTGTGATATCGACGACATTGATCGAAGGGAATGTGTAAGTTCATCAGTGCCATGGTCTTTTCGGTGGAATGGGGTCAGAGTACCGTGAAGAAATATTGAAGAACCGGCTGTCAAAGGTCGTGGTGCGTTGTGGTTCAGCATGGAATAAGTATTTATAATGAAGGCGACTCGAGAAAGATGATTTTCGAAGGGTTTGAAGTAGTAGTGATATGTTGGTTCAAGAGCTACAGGGAGTGATATTGAATTGAGGCTGCAATGGAGAATCATGCGATGAAGGAAGACATGTGAGAAGTATCAGGCGGCGGCTAAATTTCTAAAAGGCCAGGCGTAAGTAAAGGAAGTCAGGTAGTGCTTAAAGGAATGAGGTTAACCGAAGTGGGAGAGCGGCAGCATAATGGTGAATTAGAAGGTATTGTAGCGCATTTAGTAGGTGTCCATGAAGAAAGGACAAACTGGTATGGTTGGTGAATGAGAACAGGCTTAGGATGGGGTATTGATGTTGCAGAGGGTGTGCATTTCATCATCGTTGGAAGGTGTCAGTTGTAAATTCCACAAGTGGGTTATCTTCTGTGAGTAGGTTAGCGGTTGTGGGGGTTGGCAAGTTTCTGTGGGGGATCCTAGTGGCTGTTCAGTAGGAGGCAGAACGTGTGAATGGTGACAGAGAGTTTGAGTATTTAGGGAATGCTAACAGGAAAACAAAATCGGAAGAATTGGACCGATTGGTTGAGACACCATGGTCACGTGAATAAAGGCCACTCGAGATGAATGAGGATTGAGTTAATATGTGTTGAATGGGTTTACTATTATCTCTAAGGCAATTAAAGATGTTTAAAAGAAGATAGATTGGTTAGCCAAGGTTGAAATGGCACATGTACGGCAGTGATCAGTTCATTCGATGTGGTTGCGTATGTGTATGGTTTGTGCAGATGTGTGTGGGGCATGTCCGCTGTCATAATAGATTTCATTGGAAGCATTCAAGTGCTATGGAATGTCAGGTATAGGTGTATCCCGGAAGATTTATGGTGGCTCAGACCACTACTTAAGGATTTGCATGTATTGTGATTGTGAGGATTCACTCGTGTGTTGTTATGGTCCTCATGAATTGAGGTAAGTAGAGGTTTCTATGTAATGAAGTGTTCACCCTATTAGCGGTTTAGAAAGTATGATGGAACTCCTATGCTACTCCATATCGGCATGCTGGATGCAGTGGTCAGTATGGAATTGGGAGTAAGAATCAAGATTGCGGTTTGGTGTTAATAAGGATGTCATGAGCTCGGATGAGCAAGGAAACTAGTGTAGTCTTCAGTGTCACCTGAGATCGGTGTTTGGTGAAAGAGGCTTTGTATCCTGGTTATGGGTTCTTGATTTGTTTTACAGCGTTAGCGTGGTCGGTGGTATGGATGTGCAAACTTGTTACCTGGTTTGGAAGGTCGTGGGAGTATGACAATAGGAAGATTATATAAGTGTGACATGTAGTCACCTGATTGACTGAAGATTTAGACCAAGTATAAGGAAGTGCAACATTGCTTATTTGAGAATTTATGGCTGGAAGGCGTTCGGTTCAGTTGGTGTTGGAATGTGGGGTGTTTGTCCCGGATATGATAGTTGCTCTTGGGTGTTATGAGAAAAGTGGTGTATATAGCCTAGTTCAGTGAGAGCAGAATCGGCTTGGGAGTTGTGAAATGGCTTGATAAATTTTCTATGTGCTGAGTTTCTGCATAGTAATGATGTTATGTGAGTAGGAGAGCTCTTGAGATTCAGAGTATATATATATATCACACCTCAGTTGTGCTTAAGTTTTGTAGCATATGGCTCTATCAGTCTCCCCAGGATGGTATTATGCACTTAGCGTTCTTGTGACCGATATTCGGTAATTTGTAATGGGGAGAAATTCGTCTCCGTGTATATCTCCTTATGGGAATTGTATGATGGGATCGGGTGGCACGCCGCCACAGGTATGTTATTTGGATCGGGTTGCACGCCGCAACAGGGTAATGTTAAGTGAGGTTCCTGTATTTATTTTTCTTGTGTTTTACTTCCTATTTTCTAAGGAAATCCATGTTAGTTACGTGAGTTGAGTAGTCCCTTCCTGAGCCGTTTCCTTATGTATCATGTTCGAGTTGTGGCCTATTGGCGCGTTGTGGCATCGTGTGAGACTGATGGTCATGTCTGGGGGTGATTTATTGACTGAGCAGTTCACACTGGGTGAGACGAGATTTATGGATTAGGAATCTGTGTGATAATATTATGTGGAGTATATCACAAAGACAATTACCATTATTCGGTTCGTAATGAGATGATGATTTTAGTTAAGATTCAATGTTTGGTTAGCTCTGCAGTTGGTTAGAAATTTCTACACATCTCCTCCGTTGTGGTGGTATCGCCAACATTATAGCGGGATGTATATATATCATAAGGTGCATTGAGAGCATCAGATTCGTGGAATTTTGGCTATTAAGGTTCAGGGAGTTTCATTGTGGTTAGATGATGAATTATGCGATGCTTGGTGCTAATTCAGCAAAGGTATGCAGCCATGTGTTGGTACATCGTGTGGTAGTTGGTACGGTGTGTATATATTGGAAACATGCCTGACAGAGGATTTCAGATGTTGAAAACCTGGTTCTAAGGCCCATTTGCCTAAATAAAAGAGGATATCTTCAGAATTGTTCGAGCAAGTGTACTCAACTGGATTGTGGTAGCACGGGCAGGTACAAAAGGTGTTAAACAGTGATTTCAGATAACTCCAGAGCATATCTTAGCACGTTCGAGGACGAACGTATGTTTAACTGGGAGAGAATGTAACGACCCGATCGTTCGTTTTGATCTCTAGCGCGTCGTTCAGCCGTTTGAGGTCATGAGCAACTTCGTTTCAGGTATTATGACTTGTAGGTGTGGTCGGAGTTGAATTTCGGGAAGTTCGGAGTCACATTGGAAGGAAAATTCTCATTTCGTAAGGCTTAAGTTGGAAGAATTGACTAAGATTGGAATTTTGAGTAAACGACCTCGAGAATCAGGATCTGAAGGTTCCAGCAGGTTCGTATGATGATTTCGGACTTGGGCGTATGTCTAGATCGGGTTTTGGATAACCCGGGAGCATTTCGACGTATATTGTAGAAGTTAGTATTTTAGAAGAATTTCATAAGTTTGGGTTGGAAGGCATCTCAGTGTTATAGAGGTCCGTCTGGGATTCCGAGTTTGGGAATAGCTCCGTATAGTGATTCTGTAGTTGGGAGCGTGATCAGAAGTGAATTCGGATGTCCTTAGGTCATTTTGAAGTCATTTGGCTAAAGATAGAAATTTAAATGTCTTTGATAAGTTTGACCGAGAGTTTGACTTTTTGATATCGGGGTCGGATTACAATTCCGAAAGTTGGAGCAGGTCCGTAATGTCGAATATGATTTGTGTGCAAAATTTGGGGTCAATCGGACGTGATTTGATAGGTTTCGGCATCAGATGTAGAAGTTTGAAATTTCAAAGTTCATAAAGCTTGAATTGGAGTGCGATTCATGATTTCGATGTTGTTTGATGTTATTTGAGACCTCGAATTCTAGTTTCCAGAAAGCTAAACCATTCATGATTTGGACATTTTATCAGAAAGTTATGACCGATTGAAGATGGCTGGTGGAGCAGTTTCGCCAGAATTTTCTGATGCATGGAGCCGACTTTAGAAGCTCATATCTCGGAATATATAATACGTTATATGGTGTACAACCTATCAAATTAAATATCTTCGAGTCTAGTTTCTAAAATTTAAACCGTTTGTTATTTGGATATTTCTACAAGGAGTTATGGGTGTTTTAACAAAAGGTGTTCAACAAGGGAAAATTGTAATAGGATGTACAACCTGCACAGCACAAGCGCAAGGTACAACTTGATGAAGCATTGGCAGATTGTTTTAAACACGAATTTTGGCCCATTTCTTTCATTTCCTTCATTTGGCTTGGATGATTTTGGAGAGCTCAAGGAGGGATGTTCACCAAGCAAAACAAGGTAAATGAATTCTTCCTATTTTTGAGTTAAATATGTGATCTTACATGGATTTAGACATGGAAAAATTTGTATAAATTTGGGACTTTTGGGGAAGACCTAGAACTTGGAATTTTGGACTTTTACCATGAATTTGAGCACGGAAATTGTAACAAATTGTATATTTGAGTTAGTAAAGTTATGGGTAGAATTTATCTTCGAGAAATTTCGGAATCCGGGCACGTGGGCCTGAGGGCATTTTGGTCAATTCCTTGAGCGGAGATGGGAGTTTATATAATCTTAATTTTTAATAAATATTTGAGTATATTTTCATTGATTTATCATTATTTGGATAGTTTGGGGGCGTTGCGCATCCATTAAAGTCGTCATAGAGGCTTGGAAGTCGAGTTGAATCATCGGAGCGAGGTGAGTCTCCTTTCTAACCTTGTAAGAGGGAATTGTCCCCATAGGTGTTCTACATGATGTGTGTAATTGTTTGTGGGGGATACGTACGTACCAAGTGATGAGAGTCCGTACGTAGCGGCTATTATTGTTATGTCCGGGTAGTTAGGCCCCACATCATGCCTTTTGTTCTTCTCGTAATGAATTATATGTAGTTTTGTTTCTCTGAGATTCATGAAGGTTAAATAATATGAAAGAAATTGTTTTACGGAAAATAATATGAAAGAAATTGTTCTACGGGAAGTAATATGAAAGAAATTCTTTATGGAAAGTATTATGAAATGAAAATAATATTTTGTGTGCATGTGACTGCTTCGCAAATTTACATTCCGCGAGCGGAGTGTGATTTCCCCCACTCTTATGGGATCGGGGCATATGCCACGGCGGATTTAAAAATGCACTTATGGGATGGGTCGTTCGATCCTCGGCAGTGCATAAATATGATAATTCAGTATATATAAGAGTCAACACTCGAGTCGCAGATATGATTCGCGATCGAGGGGAGCTTTATAATAATTCAGTATATATAAGTGTCAGCACTCGAGTCGCAGGTATGATTCGCGATCGAGGAAAGCTTTATAATAATTCAGTATATATAAGAGTCAACACTCGAGTCGCAAGTATGATTCACGATCGAGGGGAGATTTATAATAATTCAGTATATATAAGAGTCAGCACTCGAGTCGCATGTATGATTCGCGATCGAGGGAAGCTTTATGTTTAATTTGAAAGGTGCACTTATGGGACGGGCCGTTCGATCCTCGGCAGTGCACTGTTATTATTATTGTTGGTTCGAGCCGAACGACCCTCGGCATATATATATATACATACATATGATATACCACTTGTGACTTAAATTGCTAAATAAAATTTAATGAGGGGTGGCTTGCCTGACAGTGGTGTCCGGCGCCATCACGACCTATAGATTTTGGGTCGTGACATGAACACTATCAAAAAAGAGTCAAGAAATGTCTTGAAGACATGATTCATATGGTCCATGAAAGCTGCTGGGGCGTTGGTTATCCCAAAGGACATTACCAAAAATTCAAAGTGCCCATATCGAGTTCTGAAAGTTGTTTTAGGAAAATTCTGCTCCCTTATCTTTATTTGATGATACCCGGACCGCAAATCAATTTTGGAGAACAACCTGGCACCTTGAAATTGATCGAACAAATCATCTATCCGAGGCAGTGGGTATTGGTTTTTGATTGTGACTTTGTTGAGCTTTCGATAGTCAATACACATTCACAGTGACCCATCCTTCTTCCTGACAAAGAGAACTGGTGCGCCCCAAGGAGACACACTTGGCCGGATAAAACCCTTTTCTAGCAAATCCTTCAACTGCTCTTTTAGCTCCTTCAATTCCGCCGACGCCTTCCTGTAGGGTGGAATGGATATCAGTTGCGTGCCCGGCACATCGATCCCGAAATCAATTTCCCGGTCTGGAAGGATCCCAGGGAGCTCATCCGGAAAGACATCAAGGAACTCATTCATAATTGGCACGAATTCAAGAGCAGGAACCTCAGTGGTGGTGTCCGCGACCCGGACCAGATGATAAATACACCCTTTTCTGATCATCTTTGTGGCCTTAAGGTAGGAAATAAACCCACCTCTCGGCATAACATTATTCCCTTCTCACTCAACAATTGGTTCGTTAGGAAACTCAAGCCTCATAATTTTGGTTGGGCAGTCGAGTTTGGCAAAGCATGAATAAAGCCAATCCATTCCCATTATTTCATCAAAATCAATCATTCCCAGTTCAATAAGATCGGCCATGGTATCTCGACCACGCACCGAGACAACACAATCCCTATAGACTCGTGCAACCGTAATAGATTCGCCAACCGAGGTAGATACGGAGAACGAATCATGAAGTTGTTCCGGTTTTATCCCAAAGCTTGAAGCAACATAAGGAGTGATATATGATAAAGAAGATCCGGGATCAATAAGGGCATACACATCATGGGATTGAACAATCAAAATACCTATGACGACATCTGGAGAAGCCTCTGCACTCTGCCGACCGCTCATGGCACAGAACCGGCTAGGTCCGCCCGAACCCCGTGCACCACCCCTAGCTGCACCATGCCCTGCTGGTGCTGGAGAGCCTCGGGCTAGAGAGTGTGCCAAAGATGTAGCAACTGAAGAACTAGATGGCTGAGATGTGCCCTTGACAACCCCAAGACGAAAGACACGATACTCCCTCTGAATATGGCCTCTCATCCCGCATCCATAGCATACTGGCATGTCCAGATAATAGACTCCTGAATGAATCCTCCCACACTTAGGGCACGAGGCCCTCTGCTGCTGCTGGAATCTCCCTCCTGATCGGCCCTGATGATGGCTTCCCTGGCTGGGCCTAAACTGACTCCCCTGCTGCTGACCGTGTCCTGACAGCGGGGCACTGGCTGAAGACTGAGCATAAGACTGGGATGGTCCTGATGACCCTCCCCGGGGAGCTGATCTCCCACCTCCGGATGAATCCCCAGGGTTGCCCGCTGATCGGGCCCTACCACTACCTTCTAGGTCCATCATGTGCTTTGACTTTCGAGCCTCTGTAGCCTGACAAAGCGCCACCATTTTTCCATAGTTCATGTCAGAATTTAGAGCATATTTTGTAGTCTCATTGATAACCAGGGGACTGAGGCCTTGCACAAATCGACGGACTCTAGCTTCCATAGTCGGCATCATATGAACAACATACTTTGAAAGACGTACAAACCCTATGTGATACTCCCACTACCCTGTTTAAGGGTCTCAAACTCCACATCATGGGATGCCTTGGTCTCGGCCGGCAAGAAATGATCCATGAAAGCATCCGCGAACTCACTCCACCTTGCCGGGGGGCTCCCTTCCTCGCGAGAGTCCTCCCACATCTCAAACCAAGAATAGGCTACCCCTTTTAGACTATAAGAGGCAAACTCTACTCCTTCCATCTCCGTAGCACACATGACTCGGAGAGTCTTATGCATCTCATCAATGAAATCTCGAGGGTCTGCCTCAGGGTCAGTACCAGTGAACTCTGGAGGGTTTAACTGAAGAAACCTGCCAACCCTAGAACTGGAAGAATCCCCTTGCAGGCTGAAAGAGGTGGGCGTAACATTTGACCTCTAGGCTTGAGAAGCCACTAACTGAGTCAGCATCTGAATAGCTCCCTTAATATCCTCATAAGAAATACCGCAAACGGAGGCTAGGGCTGGAGAAGGATCAGGAATATCAGTGGGAGGGATTGTGGCACCCTCCACAGGGGTAAGAACTGGATCAGAAGAATCTGGTAGTGTGATAGTCGGGGGATTGCTTTCGCCCGCACTATCAAGCTTGGGATCACTAGCAACACCTGCGGTGGCACTGGCCTCTTGGTCGAGTCTCGCCTTCTTCTTAGGTGCCATTTGCTGAAAGTTTAGAACAACACACAAGTTAGAGGAAAACAACCTCACATTCCACTATGTCGCACGATATAGAACAACAACGAAGGGTATTATTCCTAAATGTCCAAGCAGCCCCCTAATTATAGATGTGGTCGAAAACACACCGATAAGAAGGGCTCTACTAGACACGGCTCCGAGACATCCTACGACACTTTAAACCTTAGGCTCTAATACCATGTTTGTCACGCCCCAACCTCGGGGAGCGTGACCGGCGCTCAACTGAGTTGACCTGGTCGAACAAGCCTTTCAAACGTATCATACCCGACTAACTTACATTCAAACAAAGGAACACCTCATCGTTTATTAACCCGGGAAGAAGTTAAATTACATAGACATACATGCATTGTTAGTTGAGTTTCCTTCTCACCCATTATTCAATAATCAAACCTCCAACAAAACATTTCAAACTATGGTTAAGAGGAGTAAGATTTCAACATACAACTAGCCTTTACAACATCACCGATACCCATACATGACCCACGCAAACGTCTACGAAGCCTCTATAGATACAAAAGACAAATACGATTGTGCCGGTGACAAGGCCCCGGCTATACCTCAAAAATTTAGTGACTTTTAAAAAAATAAGTACAACAAATACTACACATGACCCAGGGAGGAAACTGGGCTCACCAAGACTGCTAGGAGGGGAGAGAATGAGGGCACCACTATCGACGATCAGCGTTATCTGCAATAGAACCACCTACATCCATTCAAAGATGTAGCGCCCCCGGCAAAAGGGACGTTAGTACCATCGAATAGTACTAGTATGTATGAATAACTCTACTTTAACATAGAATAAACAATTAAACAATTTCGAAAGCAAATCATGGACATCACATAGCTCATTGGCACTTGGATGCAATTAGCTAATTGAGCTTATTTCACAAGTAAGGGTCACATAGTTTCCTTATTTCGTTTTTTCCATCCCTTTGATTTATAGTCTTTTAGTGCCAAGTGCCAAAATTTACAATACCACCGTGTCATTTACACGGAGTCCGGTCTCGGCCTGACCGACTAATCCATCCTTAGTGAGACATTACCAATCATCATATTTTATACTCATATTACCGATGTAAATGCCACCATGTGTACATCATGGAGTCCGATCTCGGCCCGATCTTCTAAGCCATCTCACTTTGGGACATAACCATATCAATTAATTATTCGGTTCACATTCCTTTCCCGTCATTCATCACATAGTCCTTGGCACTTGGATGCAATTAACTAATTGAGCTTATTTCCCTTTTCATTCGTTCGATAGTATTATCCTTCATATTGACAAGTTCCAACATGTCGTGAATTATGCACATAATAGGATGAGCATAAAGAATCATGATTCACAATTTCAAGTAACAGAGTGACATGGTAAACAACTTAGAACAACTAGGGAACAACCACTTTCCAACTTAACACATTGAGGCAATCATTCCAAGATGATCTAGCAAGGGACTCATACCATATATTTTAGCACAAACGAGTTCATTCTATGAAGATTAGAGTTATCCATACATACCTCGACTTGGTCTTATCCTTAATTCCTACAATGGTTTTCTGGAATTCTTTAGCCCCTTTCAATCTATTTAACAAAATAACACAATCAAATATTAATTAGGAATTTGACTATATACCTATCTTATTTGAGAATTACACCTACCTTTATGAAATTTCTAAGGTCCCATCCCCTATTTCTTTATATTTCTTCTTTTACTTACCCTAACATAGTTTAGAATTCCATGCATGCAAGGTCCCTGTCCTTTACCCCCATGATCCATCCTACCTAGGGCCCATTTTAGCTATAACAATGGAATTTAAAGTTAATGCAGTAGAAACTGACCTCTTTGAGTGATGAAAATTGAACCCTATTTAATCATTCCCATGCCCTTGGTGGTGATTGTGGATCAATGTTGATGATAAGGGAAGCTTCTCTCACACTAGGACCTCTCTCCCTCACTTTATAACGTCAGAAAATAGTTTAATATTGTTGGGGAAGTGCCTTATATTGATTTGGGGTCGGGTTAAAAAGTTAGAAATTAGGATGCTCCGACTCAACTATGTGGTTGCATATGCGATCGCAAAATGGAAATGTGGCCCGCAAACCTGCCGCAGAAATGGCCTCAACTTGGTGGAAAAGAAAAACAAACTGTCTGAGTATGCGGCCATTATGCGGCCCGCATACCTGTTCTGCGGTCGCATAATGCATCGCAGAACTCCCCCCGCAAAACTCCAAGGCAGATATACGATGGATTATGCGGTCCGCATATCATATATTCGATCACATTATGGGCCTCATAATCACCCTTAAATTGGCCAACAATCTGACTCACTACGCGGCCATTATGCAGTCCGCATAATGGTTCTGCGATCGCATAGTGGACCCCAGATTTGCATTTCTTCGTGCATTTTCTTCCTTTAAGTCCGTAGGGTATTTTCAATCCAAAAGGTCCGAACCGCGGCGAGCTTGCGAGCCGCAAAGAGTTTCTGAAGCTACAACAACATAGGAACCTAACTGGGCATCACTCTGGTTAAGGATTTTACGAGTCCTTACAACACCACTCCTTGAAGAAATCGGGGGATTTGTCGGACTGCCTTGGGACAACCCTGGTCTATTGGTACCAGAGAACCGCACTGGTAAGGGATTCCTAAAGATGATGGTCTAAAGAAGAATGCTGACTTGGAATGCTTGAAGAAGTCCTATATACCCTTTGATTTCTTGTATGAAAGATACGGTCATAGCAAGTCTTACCGTACATTCCATGATGAGTTTTCTATCGCTTCTATGGGTCCCATCCATCGCAGAGTTTTTGTATCATTGTATGCTTCTTGGGTCTGATAGTGTTCCCAATGAAAAGGGAAAGAATCCACACTAGACTGGCCATGGTCGCTAAGACTTTAATGGAGAGAACTGAGGGACAGACATGCACTATGATCATAGCTGACATCTACCGGGATCTGGACCGCTGTCAGAAAGGGTTCAAGCATTTCGAGGATTGTAATTTTCTACTACAGCTGTGGTTATTGGAGCATCTTCAAAAGGGTCAGTACCGTCAAGAATTTCTGCGAAGGGCTTGCAACGATCATATTGCCTTCCATCACCCTAAGCGTATGACTTACATTCCGGATAGGTTTGCCCAACCAGAAAGTGCCAAAGAATGGGTAGAGTTCTTCGACAATCTTACTGAGGAGCAAGTACAGTGGATGTTTTGTATGGTTACCAACTAACGAGTTCATCATTAGGTCTAGGGACGCTCCTCAATTAGTGTTGATTGGGTTAAGAGAGATACATCCTTATGTCCTCATCCAGGTAATGAGGCAAGCAGGAAGGAAGCGGGTCATACCACGGGTTGCAAAGATGAGCCATTTCAGAGCAGACTTTCAAGACGACGACATCCCTTACAGATGCCAAGCTCAACATATGTGGCACTGCAAGATCATTGTGGAGAACAACACCATTGAGCCAGACAAGTATCACGCTGGGTATGCAACTCTCTACCCGACATGGTTAGAAGACAACCTAGATGGGATAGGGAAGCCAGGAATCGGTCGAGGAAATAGGATAATAGATGAAGATGCCGAGGCCCAAGAGGGTCCATGATTCCGAGACTGAACAACGGGAGATACACGAGACAAATACGAGGCTGATCAAGGAATGGAAGGAAATGGCTATCACCTCCATAGAAGGTTAGAATATCTGGAGCGTTGTTTGGTGGAGCTGGAAGGTAAAATACTAAAGAGGACTGACAACTGCCAGAATGCTGAAGGATGCGAAGGAGGAAACTTAACCAGAGCCTACCTGCTGTTGGGTCTGCACGAGCAGGGGAACCTGGTTGATGGAGTTAGAAAGATCGAGCCCGGGGAAGGTCCTTCTGGGATCAAGTAGACTAGATTTATTTGCTTTCTTAAATGTAATAAGGCCAAGTGCCAATAGTGACTTATCTTTATTATCCTAATTTCATTTTGGGATTCATCTATTTTATATTAATGAAATGAGGTATTTATTGGCATCTAAGTTCTCCAAACCAACATGTCGCTAGGCCTAACTCGGGCACAACAAGGCTCCTAAATTAGGACGCAAATTTACATTTCCGCGATATGTGTTTAAATACTACAAATACTCTTTTAAGAATCCTTACTGACTTGGCTACCTTTTGTTTTAATTTCTTTCTTTTGATTATTCCCATTCCCCAAAGTTGATTCGTGCATACTGGCATCATCAACTTATCACACAAGATCCAGGGGCCCTCCACCTTCTCCTCCTCCTAGTCCACCAAAAGGAAAAGGAAAAGCAATGATGGAAGATTTGAACAACACCAGAAAAGAATACACTACACAGGTTGATTATGCAGAAGCTTCTGACGATCGCGGTACTCAAGCCCCAAATGATGCAGTTTCGCGGCTTAAACAGAAAATACTAGAACTCTAGGGTGAGCTCGAGCATGTACGAAATGTAGCAAACCTATCCTTCTCACTCAGTATCCCAGACATCAGTCATCCAAACACTCAGAACCCCGCATCACCTCAAAACACACCCAACAAGCACCCACAAAATCCTCCTGCACCTCACCATTACGTAACCCCACTCCAAAGTCAAACTATCCCACCATAGTACTAGAAAAACACCTACCACACTCTACAAAATACTCCGCCAGTCATTCCCGAACCCCAGAACTCCACCAATGATCACCACTATACTCAAACTCCAGGTCACCAAAATAACCCTATATATGTGGAGACCCTACCTCACTCCACTCAACCCATCTCCTATGCACCGGAATCTGTTGATAAGGACATGCTCATTAAGAACCTGGCCAAGGAACTGAAGAAGTTGACCAGCCGAGTTCAAGGCGTAGAAGGAGGCAAGGGGATAAAAGGTCTGAACTATGAAGACCTACACATACAGCCGGATGTAGAACTGTTGGAGGGTTACAAACCTCCCTAGTTCGAGATGTTTGATGATACAGGTGATCCCAGAGTTCATCTAAGGTCCTATTGTGACAAGCTTGTCGGGGTCGGAAAATATGAAAATATCAGGATGAAGCTTTTTATGAGGAGTCTTACCGGAGATGCCTTGTCCGGTACATCAGCCAAGATCCTAAGAAATTGTCCAACTAGGTGAGTATGGCGTCTTATTTCATGAACCGATTCAGGTTCAACACAAAGAATGCACCAGACATCTTCTATATTCAGAACCTTAAGAAAAAGCCTACTGAGACTTTTCGCGAGTATGCTACTCGTTGGAGGTCAGAAGTGGCCAAAGTCAGGCTGAAATTGGACGAGGAACATATGAACAAGTTCTTCGTCAGAGCGCAGGATACACAATACTATGAAAGGTTGATGATTTTTCAAAACCATAAGTTCTCTGATATTATCAAACTCGATGAAAGGATCGTAGAAGGCATCAAAAGTGGTATGGTAACAAACTTTGAGGCACTACAGGCCACTAATAAAGCATTGCACTCAAGGGGTATATCTAGGAAGAAGGACGTGAGAGAAGTAATGGTTTCCCAGGGACCCAAAACTCCATTCGTATATCGAACCTCCCCACTTGAATATAAAGCACCTCCACCCACCTATCAACCATCACCTCCACCCACTTATCAATCGTCACCTCCACCCACATATCAACCGTCACCTCCACCTACCAATCAACCCTCATCTTCCAGATATTCCAAACCATCCACTGCATATCACACCTATAATTCCCAACCATCTCATTTTCAGTCACCTCCAACTTGTTAAAACTACCCAAGACCGCGACCTAATTTTGACCGCAGACCACCCAAATAATACACTGCCATTGTTGAACCTATCGACCAGCTATATGAAAGATTGAAGGCCGTTGGTTACGTCACTCGAGCATGAAAGGGCACACCATTAACAAATGCCGAACACTAAAAGACAAGATCC
This sequence comes from Nicotiana undulata, assembly GCA_005239495.1. Lineage (NCBI taxonomy): Eukaryota > Viridiplantae > Streptophyta > Magnoliopsida > Solanales > Solanaceae > Nicotiana > Nicotiana undulata. The sequence continues at coordinate 30,089 of ML274322.1, read as the reverse complement.
AGGCCTTGATTGACAACAAAGTCATCCATGCAAAGGAGGTTATGCCTAATGTCCGCAATAATCCCGTCCCAAATCACAGGGGTGAAGGTGTCAACGTGATATAAACAAATGAGGAATGGGATCCAGAGGGATCAATTGGACTTATCAAAGAAGACGACAATCCCAAGAAACCCGCAATCACATTCAACCCCATCATAGTGCAGATAGAGCCGCCAGTGGAGGTCGAGGTAACAACATCGGTCCCATTTGAAATTGAGGTAGACCCACCTTTAATTGCACCTATTCCATTCGAAGTTGAAGTAGCCGCACCATTCACAGTGACAGTATCAACCACACCACCTTTCAGCACCAAGGTTGTACCCTGGATTATGTGGACGAAGCTAGAAGAAAAGGGGAAACCAAAATGGGAGAATCTGACACTGCCAAAGGGATGACTAGGACTGGAAGGGTCTATATACCCGAGAATTTGGGAGAATCCAACAAACAGGCCTCAAACAGACAACCCATCATTGAAACAAGCCCAGATGACCTTTGGAGGAAAGTACAAGCAAGGGAGTATTCAGTCATCGATCATCTGAACAAGAATCCTGCTCAGATATCTATCGTGTCGCTGTTGCAGAATTCAGAAGTACACATGAATGCACTCCTAAAGGTGTTGAGTCAAGCATACATACCTAACAACATCACCGATGGAGAAATGGCGAATATGGTGGGGCAGGTGCTAGAGAGTCACAAAATCACTTTCCACGAAGACGAGCTGCCACCTGAGGGTTTGAATCACAACAGGGCACTACATATCATAGTGTAATGTGAAGACAATTTTATTGCTAGGGTTCTAATTTATGGGGGATCCAGTCTCAATATTTTCCCTTTGACAACACTGAAGAGGTTGGGAAAAGGCCTATACGAGATACGAGAAGGGACCATGTACGTGAAGGCATTTGATGGGTCTCAGAGAGCTACCATCAGTGAAATTAATCTATGTCTGCACATGAGGCCTACGTGGTTTGATGTCGAGTTTCAGGTGCTGGACATATCTGCATCCCACAATCTATTGTTGGGACGACTATGGATACACGCCGCTTGGCGGTGGCATCAACTTTGCATTAGGCAATGAAGTTCGAGTGGAACCATCAAGAAGTGATTATCCATGGAGATGGGAGGAAGCCCATTTACACCCGTTTGACAATCCCGATGGTTGAGAATAGAAGTAGTCTAGGTGGAGAAACTTATCATCATATCGAGCGGGTCAATGCAATTCAAAAACATAAGTTGTGGGATAGCAAGATAGCAAGCATGATTATCTGGAGGGGTTTGAGCCTGGCAAGGGTCTTGGCAAAAATCTTCAAGGCATCACCAAACAAATACAGCCAAAGCGCCATGGTACCACTTTTGGGCTGGGATACCGATACACCTAGCAAGAATATAGAAATTGGTCACCATCGTGGCGTGGTCCATACTATCCACTTAAGTAGCATGTACCACACTTAAGTCAGACTTTCTAGCAGACCGACATTATATGGGGATCAGAGGAGGAAGAAACACTGGCAGCCTTAAGGAACTTGTTCCTGCAAGATGATGACATGGACTGTTGTGTAATTGTTGAGGAGGAGGGGGAGGAAGGCCCTACCATCTGATCTGTGGAGAGAGGATCATTCCTTAAGAATTGGACAATCAGACTATTCAGGGCCCGACGAGTCCCCGGGTAGCAAGGTTGAACATCATTATTCAATTTGTTTTCTTAGAAAAATGATTTCCCTTTTTGCATTTTGTTTTAAATAATATATCCAATGTTCCAAAAACGTTGTATAAATTATTGAAAATCGCTTTTATGCTTCAATGTGAAGACAATTTTATTACCATTTTTCTCTCGTATCTTTATCTATATAACATTACTATTTCCTGTCTCGATGAACCGGCAACTGTGACATGTAATGAGACAACAGAACAGAAGGATAGTGATTCGGAAGAAGAAGATGTCATACCCGAGGAAATTATCAGAGAAGTAGAAGACTTTGAAAACAAGCCTAAGTCCAACCTGGACGAAACAAAAATAATCAACTTGGGAGATTCTGAAACTGTCAAGGAAACCGCATCAGCATCCACTTGTCACCATCAGAAAAAGAAGAGTACGTACAGTTCTTGATAGAGTATGAGGACATCTTTTCATGGTCATACGATGATATGACCGGATTAAGTACATCCATTGTGGCTCACAAGTTGCCCACAAACCCGATGTGTCCGCCAACGAAGTAGAAACACAGGAAATTCAAGCCTGATATGAGTCTGAAAATCAAGGAGGAGATCAATAAGCAAATCAATGCCAAGGTCCTCATAGTGGTCGAATATCGAACTTTGCTAGCCAACATCGTTCCATTTCCAAAGAAGGATGGGAAGGTTACGGTATGTGTCAATTATCGGGATCTCAACAGAGCTGTCCCAAAGGATGATTTCCCGCTTCCAAACATACACATCCTAATCTACAATTGTGCCAAGCATGAACTCAAGTCATTTGTGGATTGTTTTGCTGGTTACCACCAGAACTAGATGGACGAGGAGGAAGCTAAGAAAACCGCTTTCATTACAACATGGGGAGTATATTGTTATAAGATGATTCCATTCGGTCTAAAGAATGTTGGGGCCACCTACATGAGGGGCATGACTACAATTTTCCATGACATGATACATAAGGAGATCAAGGTGTATGTGTATGACGTCATCATCAAATCCAAGAAAGCCACAGATCATATAGCAGATTTGAGGAAGTTCTTCGACAAACTGCAAAAGTACAACCTGAATTTAAACCCCGCAAAATCTGCATTCGGGGTTCCTGTCGGAAAGTTACTTGGGTTCATTGTTAGCCGTCGAGGTATAGAATTGGATCCGTCAAAAGTCAAAGCCATACAGGAGCTGCCACCGCCGAAGAGAAAGAAAGATATAATGAGTTTTCTAGGACGGCTAAACTACCTCAGCCGGTTCCTAGCCTGGTCCACAGTTATATGTGAGCCAATATTCAAGATGTTGAAGAAAGATGCTGCGACTAGTTGGACTGAAGATTGTCAAAAGGCTTTTGACAAGATCATGGAGTACTTATCAATACCACCAGTTTTTGTCTCGCCAGAGCTAGGTAGACCCTTGCTACTCTACCTTGCAGTGTTAGATGGAGCTTTTTGCTGTGTTCTGGGGCAGCAAGATGAGATAGGGAGAAAAGAACAGGCTATCTATTACTTGAGTAAGAAGTTCACTCCATATGAAGCGCAATACTCTCTATTGGAACGTACATGTTGCGCTCTGACCTGGATAGCTCAGAAGCTGAGGCACTACTTCTGTGCCTACACAATGTATCTCATATCAAATATGGATCCATTGAAATATATCTTTCAGAAATCCATGCCCACTGGCAAGCTGGCTACATGGAAAATCCTATTGAGTGAGTTCGACATTGTCTATGTGACTCAGAAAGCGGTCAAGGGACAGGCACTGATGGATCATCTTGCTGAAAATCATATGAAATGAGAATACGTGTTACACCCCGTGTTTTCGTACGTGAAAGTACGCCGTAAATCAATTGATGTAAGCTCAGAAATAAGATTATATTTGGAAGCATATAAAGTAAGTTAATCATGTTACCTTGGAGGTTAAAAATATTTAAGATCTTGAATAACGAGTACCGAGAGGGTTGGAAATCTTAGAAGCTAAACCAATTGAAGAAAATAAGTTTCATCGAAAGTCGACACACCTGGAATGTTATAAATTGTACTTTAGGGTGAGACTATGGTTCAATACATGATGAGTAGGTTATGATATGGGTTATTTTTTTCGTATGATTGTCTTGTGCTACGTTTTGAAGTCAAGCAAGTTGTGGAACAAAAATTGGCAAAGGTATTCACAAGTTACATTCATAAATTTGTTGAAACTTAGGTCAAATGTATCTGAGCTTTTCTTCCAATATACTTGGAATTAGGGAATAATATGCCTACCAAATTGAATGTATATGATTCCAGTTTCCAACACATTAAACCGTTCATCGATATGACATAGGAGTAGAGAGATATTTGCAGTTTTGCGAGACTGCGCAGACATCATAAATGACAAGTAGGTGGGTCACTAAAGCTTTTTGAGAAATACATTTCGTGTGTTATATTAGGTATTATTGAGACATATTATATACCAAATTGAATGTCTTGGAATTTAGTTTCCAACTCTCTTAACTGTTCATTCATACGACATCCGGATAAAATGATATAAGAGTCGAAAGATGGGACAATGCTAGGGTGCCAAGCTAGCACCTCTTTGACTTTTCCAAAGTTGATATATATAAGTCTTACATCGGATTTCACATCATATTTCTGTATAACACGACAAGAGAACACCCATAAACATAACCTTAATCTATCTTCTACGGTCTCAAAGAAGATTATCATCCCAGGCATGAAATCGAGAAGTGATAACATCAAAACGATCCCTACGACGTAAGTGTCATTTTATCGCCTATATGTTTTCTTTGTAGTTAGAGTTTTGGAAGGTACTTCATAGTTAAGAAATGTCTAATATCTGTATTTATGTGTTTAAATATCAAGGAAGGTTGATAAATGTGTTTCCTAATATTTAGAACTCACGGGACAGTTATCGGAAGCCGTGAGTTCGAGTAATTTGACTTGTAGCGGACTGTTTTGTAGACTCTTTTGTGTTACCGTTGGGCTGCGTATTTTACTACTGTTTTGTGGAGTTTTGGAGGATAAAGGGTGTGCAGAAACACCATATAGATATAGGGTGGTAGGCTGGTCGTTCGTCGTAACATTTCCGGGCCATTTGACACTACTACGGTGTTGTTTTGTGTATGAAGAGATAGCGGTGTGGTTGATAGTTTTGTAATATTTTGTGGTGTATATAAGGCTAGAAAATAATGTATATATGTTTTTGTTGTGGAGATCTTGTCTTGTTGGTGTTATCTTGAATTTGGAGGAAGTAATGATAATAAGGGAGATGCTGCCCATTTTTATACAAAATAAGTTTGTCGTTCGTTGTGCGATAGTTATACCTTTCGTAACATAATGATAGTATTATTATCGTTGTTGTAGATTAAGGTGCGAAGAGGCGAGTTCAACTTGGTGAGTGGAAAGATTGTGATAAGGTATGTTAAGGAACTTCCTTCATTCTTTTGGCATGATCTAAAGTGAAACGAACGTAAACGATACGCTATTTAGTAATGAATCTACTCCTAGAAACTAAGGCGGTCCATGTTGTTCTTTCCTTACCAAGTTATTCTAAGAAAGTATGTATGATCCTTGAGTCCTAGTGAAGCTCATATTCACGGTATGACATAGGAGTAGAGAGATATTTGCACTTTCGCGAGACTGCGCAGATGTCATAAGTGACAAGTAAGTGGGTCACTAAAGCTTTTTGAGCAATACATTTCATGTGTTATATGATGTATTATTGGGACATATTATATAAAAAATTGAAGGACTTGGAATTTAGTTTCCAACGCTCTTAACCGTTCAGTCATACGACATCCGGATACAAAGATATATATAAGTCATAAGTCAGCTTTCTCTTCATTTTTCAGTATAACACGACTATAGAACACCCATAAACATATCCTTAAGCTATCTTCTAGGTTTTCAAAGAAGTTTATCATCCCGGGCATGAAATTGAGAAGCGATAACATCAAAACGATCCCTACGACGTAAGTGTCATTATACCGCCTTTCGTTTTTCTTTATAGTTAGCGTTTTGGAAGGTAGTTCATAGTTAAGAAACGTATAATATCTGTATTTATATGTTTAAATATAAAGTAAGTTAGATAAATGTGTTTCCTAATAGTTAGAAATCACGGGACGGTGATCGGAAGCCGTTAGTTCGAGTTATTTGACTTGTAGCGAACTGTTTTGTGGACTCTTTTGTGTTACTGTTGGGCTGCGTATTTTATTAATTTTTTGTGGTGTTTTGGAGGAGAAAGGGTGTGGAGAAACACCATAAATATGTAGGGTGGTGGGCTGGTCGTTCGTTGTAACATTTTCGAGTCGTTTGACACTACTACGGTGGTCGTTTTGTGTATGAAGAGATTGCGGTGTGTTGGGATGTTTTGTAATATTTTGTAGTGTATATAAGGCTGGAAAATAATGTGTATATGTTGTTGTTGTTTTGTTCTTGTGTTGTTGGTGTTATATTGAATTTGGAGGAAGTAAGGATAATACGGGAGATGTTGCCTGCTTTTATACAAAATAAGTTTGTCGTTCGTTGTGCGATAGTGTACCTTTCGTAAGTTAATGATAGTATTATTATAGTTGTTGTATATTAAGGTGAGAAGAGGCCAGTTAAACTTGGTGAGTGGAAAGATTGTTATAAGGTATGTTAAGGCACTTCCTTCATTCTTTTGGCATGATCTAAAGTGAAACGAACGTAAACGATACGCTATTTAATAATGAATCTACTCCTAGAAACTAAGGTGGTCCATGTTGTTCTTTCCTTACAAATTTATTCTAAGAAAGTATGTATGATCCTTGAGTCCTAGTGAATCTCATATTCACGGTATGATTTCCATAATGTTAATAGAAGGTGCAACTACCTTACGTCACTCCAAAAGATTTAGAGCGTGATTTCACGAGTCTAGTATGCATTATATATAATATCTATTTTACTCTACCGAGTCGCGCTATAGTCGGTCGGGTATGGCACCTATGGTGCAACCATTGATCAGTTGGGTTTACCGAGCTCCACGTGGCTAGGTACGATTCTACTGAGCATTATGATGGTCGGGTATGTTTTACCAAATCTTCTACGAGGCCGGGTATGATATGATTATGATGATGCCCACAGAGGCGGATGTTTTTAAAAGATTATGTATATATATGTATCACGCATTTCATGTCACTATCTCTTAGAGGCACTCAGATGCTACAGGTTGTATCTCCTACATCCCTTTACATTACTGTTCTTAGTTATGCTATTCTACCTTACATACTTATTACTTTATTCGTACTAACATCTCTTTTGCTTGGGGATGCTGCGTTTCATGCCCGCAGGTCCCGATAGACAAGTTGAAAGTCCTCCTAGTAGGCTATCGGCTCAGCGGAAGGTGTTGCACTCCACTTGATCCGGAGTTGCCTATTTGGTCACTATGATTGGGACATGCATTGACTGGTATGGCGGGGCCCTGTCCCGGCCTTTATGTTATTTATGTACTCTTATAGGCTTGTAGACAAATGTCAGGTATATGGATACTTGTATGGCCTTGTCGGCCTATGTTTTGAGTTTACAAATGATCATGTCAGCCTTATAGGCACATAGGTCACATGTATAATTTTTTATATCATGTTAGGTCGTCCTATGCCTAGAATTTCCTTATGTTTTATTTTGGTTATCTCATGATGTCCCTTTTGGCCCATTTACCCATGATAGTACGATAAGAATGATATGTTACGTTGGTACTCGGTCGAGTAAGGTACCGGGTGCCTGTCGCGGCCCTTAGATTGGATCGTGACAATACGAACCTCTGAAAAGTATTTTCCCGATGAAGAAGTACTATTCATAGAAGAAGATATTATTGAGTCCTACGATGGTTGGAGGATGTTCTTTGACGGAGCGGCAAATTTCAAAGGAGTCGGCATTGGAGCGGTCTTGGTATCGAAAGCCGGCCAACATTATCTGGTATCTGCTAAACTCAGATTTCCCTACACCAACAACATGGTGGAGTATGAAGCTTTCATACTAGGACTCAACATGGCCATCGACATGAATATTCAGGAGTTGTTAGTGATCCGTGATTCAGATTTACTTGTACACTAGTTAAAAGGAGAATGGGCCACCGAGAATTCCAATATATTGCCTTACCTACACCATGTACATGAATTGAGAAAGAGGTTCACGAAGATAGAGTTTCGGCATGTTCCTAGGATTCAGAGCGAGTTTGCTGATGCATTGGCCACTTTGTCATCCATGATACAACATCCCGACAAGAACTTCATCAATCCTATCCCAGTAAGGATCCATAGCCAGCCAGCATATTGTGCCCATGTTGAGGAAGAAACGGATAGGAAGCCTTGGTTCCACGATATCAAAGAATATTTGGCAAAAAGAGAGCATGCAAACAATACTTAGAAACGTAAGCTTCGGAGGTTATCCAACAGTTTCTTCCACAGCGGAGGAACCCTATAAAGAAGAACTCCTGATTTGGGATTACTGAGGTTTGTCGACGCAAAATAAGCTTCTAACCTACTTGAGGAGATACATGCTGGGACCTGCGTCCCACACATGAATGGCTTTGTCTTGGCCAAAAAGATACTTAGGACCGGTTATTTTTTGATGACCATGGAGACAGATTGCATCCAGTATGCCCGGAAATGCTACCAATGTCAAGTACATGCAGATATGATAAAAGTGCCGCCAAATAAGCTCAATGCCACAAGCTCGCCTTGTCCATTCACCGCTTGGGGAATGGATGTCATTGGTCCAATCGATCCCAACGCCTAAAATGGGAACCGATTCATCTTGGTAGCTAATGATTACTTCACCAAATGGGTCAAAGCAACATCTTACAAGGCAGTGACTAAGAAAGTCGTGAAAGATTTTGTCCGCGACCGGATTGTTTGTCGATTTGGCGTTCTGGAATCAATCATCACTTACAATGCCTCCAATATCAACAATGATCTGATGAAGGCCATGTGTGAGACTTTCAATATCAAGAACAAGAATTCCACCGCCTATAGACCTCATATGAACAGAGCTGTAGAAGCCGCCAACAAGAATATCAAGAAGATACTGAGAAAGATGGTAGAAAATAACAAACAGTGGCACTAGAAGCTGTCATTCACTTTATTGGGATACCATACTATAGTCCTCATATCAACCAGAGCAACTCCTTACTCACAGGTTTATGGTACATAAGCTGTTATTCCTACCGAAGTGGAGATTCCTTCCTTAAGGATCATACAAGAAGCTGAGCTGAACGATGCAGAATGGATAATGAGCCATTATGAGCAATAATCCCTCATAGATGGGAAGAGGATGAGTGTAGTGTGTCCTGGGAAACTTTATCAGAACAGAATGTCCAGAGCCTTTAATAAAAGAGTCAAGCCGAGACAGTTCACACCGGGCAGCTGGTGTTGAAGAAGATCTTTCCGCATCAGGGTGAAGCCAAATGGAAATTGTATCCCAATTGGTAAGATCATTACATGGTTCACATGGTATTGACAGGAGGAGCCCTTATACTTGCGGAAATGGACGGAGAAGTCTTGCCAAAACCGATTAATTCAGATGCAGTCAAGCGATACTATGTGTAATTGTTTATGTTTTCCAAAAATGATGTAAATTGAACTATGCTCGACCTGATTCCCATTTCAGATAGGATACATAAGAAGCCCTATGGGTTCGGTCACAATTCAAT